>JARQOC010000006.1:175393534-175573518 GCA_033576535.1 Allobates femoralis | reverse complement strand
CATTTTTTTTATCTCGGGTTAGAAATAAGATAATGAAGCGTGAGAGGCATCATTTTATTCAGAACGGTAACAGCTTTCATTTGATATGTCACAAGACTATATTTTTTTATATTTTGTTTGGGAAAAATCTAATTCAAAATTTTGATGCGCAATTGTGAAATAAATGTTAGTTTGAAAATTCTGAAAAAATGCCTGTGTGTTACTTGTGTTCTTGGTTATATTTGTGTAGAGATTCAACTTCGGACCTTTCAAATTTATATATTTTTTATTTTATGGTTGTATGAGTTATTACAACTTATTGAATTTTTATTCAATAAGTTGTATTAACTCATACAACCAAAAAATAAAAAATATATAAATTTAACAGGTCCCAAGTTGAATCTCTGCACAAATACACATTTACATGCAACAAAAAAGAAACACAAAAAACAAATCCCATAAGTGCCAGGATAAATCCATCTTAATCATCAGAACACAACGCTCAGCATTTTCAACCTGAATGCATTGAACAAACCAAAAGAGTAAAGGTGATCATATCCTCAAGTTCGATTAAACAAGATTAAAAGAACCAAAAATGTTAACCCCTATTTATACATGTAAATTTGTTTTCTATTATATCACTAAACATGTCATTTATGAAGTGTTTAATAAGAATAGTACAGTAGTTAAATCATCATTCTATAAAACATGAACCAATCAAACAATTAATAGTACGTTTTTAAAGTGGCCTTTTATCATCAATTTGTCCCTTCTAGTGGGTGAAATGTAATCTTGTCCATTAGCGCTTACTAGCAATCGCCATTTCCTTTTGTGTCACAGTATGTACGGCCTGTCAGTGTGTCCAGCTCCACCTGAGTTATTATCTGACTTTTGTGCACTTTTAAAATGTCTGGCTTTCTTGGATACACACATGATGGCGCTGGACCAGAAGGATGCAATGAAGTCAATTCTTCTTCTTCATTTTCACAGTCTTTGGAGAGTACAGTAGCCAGCCACCAGCGCCAACCATATTCACAGGTCACATAGCCAGTTATGTCATCCATTGCCAATCTTGTGCCGCCTTCTACCACTTCATGGACTTCACTGTCTTTACTGAATGAAAACATCCTTGTTTTTATTGCTGAGTGCCTTTGATGAGTTATGCTTCCTGTAACCGATGTTTTAACAAACTCTCCTCCTCTTTGTAGTCCTGGTTTGTACAATACTCAATACAATATTGTTCATTCTCAGGTTGAGCCCTAAAAAAAGCTTTCTCCTATATGTCCTCTCCTGCTTCTAAGCTGTAACATATCAAAATAATACAGTAATGTCTAAAAATCATGGATTATTTGGTAAATATAGACCCCACACTTTTAGACCACAGGCTGAACAGATCTGAATTCAAGATTTTCGAGTTGACACTATAATAGTTAAATATTTTAAAATATGATCCCATCTCGATCCCAACTTTAAATTTGGTACAGATGAGGTTAAGAGCATAGCAGACATATGGGCAGTTTTGGAAAATGTAAAATTATGCCGATTTTTCGGAAATGTGTTTTAAAATTTTTAGTTTAATATCGCATGGGTAAAAAATTAACAAAGATACTCTTGTTTCATATCTGGCAAAAGCCTTGACAGTTTTGAGTAGAATGGTGTTGTGTTTCTCTATCTTATTTCTAGCCCGAGATACGATAGAAAATGTAAAGCCATACCAGGCCAAAATTCACGCTTTTTTAAACCTTTAAAAATCTGTAAAAAATTAACTGATAAAGAAAAAAATTCCAAACTTTTTATTAGTAATTAACTAAAGTTGTACTTCATATAGAACACTTCATAAATGACATGTTTAGTGATATAATAGAAAACAAATTTACATGTATAAATAAGGGTTAACATTTTTGGTTCTTTTAATCTTGTTTAATCAAACTTGAGGATATGATCACCTTTTTTCTTTTGGTTTGTCCAATGCATTCAGATTGAAAATTCTGAGCGTTGTGTTCTGATGATTAAGATATATTTATCCTGGCACTTACAGGATTTGTGTTTTGTGTTTCTTTTTTGTTGCATATAAATGTTTTATTCAATATGTTGTAATAACTCATACAACCATAAAATAAAAAATATATAAATTTGACAGGTCCGAAGTTGAATCTCTGCACAAAAATAACCAAGAACACAAGTAACACACAGGCATTTTTTCACAATTTTCAAACTAACATTTATTTCACAATTGCACATCAAAATTTTGAATTAGATTTTTCCCAAACAAAATATAAAAAATATAGTCTTGTGACATATCAAATGAAAGCTGTTACCATTCTGAGTAAAATGATGACTCTCCCGCTTCATTATCTTATTTCTAGCCCGAGATAAAAGAAAATGTAAAGCCATACCAGGCCAATATTCGCACTTTTTTAAAACTTTAAATATCTGTAAAAAATTAACTGATTAAGAAAAAAATTCAAAACTTTTAATTTATAATTAACTAAAGTAGTATTTCAAATAGAAAAAAAATTTAAAAAATCTAAAGACGTCAGGTAAAAAAAAATATTCATATTTAGATCACTTGATATGGAATGACCCATTGACACTATTAATAGTAAAATATTTTAAAATATGATCCCATCGGGATCCCAACTTGAAATTTGGTACAGATGTGGCTAAGAGCACAGCAGACATATGGGCAGTTTTTGAAATATTTAAATGATGCCAATTTTTCGTAAATGCGTTTTAAAATTTTGTGTTTGCGATCGCATGGGTAAAATATTAACAAAGATCCTCTTCTGACATATCTGGTGAAAACCTGTACAATTCTGAGTACAACAGTGTTTATTTTGTCTCTCTATCTTATTTCTAGCCCGAGATATGATAGAAAATGTAAAGTCATACCAGGCCAAAATTCGCACTTTTTTAAAATTTTAAAAATCTGTAAAAAATTAACTGATAAAGAAAAAAATTCAAAACTTTTTTTTTGTAATTAACTAAAGTTGTTCTTCATATAGAAAAAAAAAAAAAAAAAATCTGAAGACGTCAGGGAAAAAAAATATTCATTTTTGGATCACTTGAAATGACCTGTGCCTTCTAATTATTGGGTATCCAAAGTGGACACGTGGCAGGAATTGTCCCTCTATGCCTTGGAAGTCCTACCCTGCCATTAGCGTTTTGTCAGAGTGTGTTTTATTGCCACAGGTGGAATCATTACAGATAAACGCACCCGCCTGTCAACAGAAAATGCTGACCAGTTGCTTTTGAGCTGGATACTCAGATTGAAGATTAAATCACAGCAGCTATACTGGTCAGACACAAACGCTGACACAAGTATACGGAGTGTTTTGGCGGATACAAATTGTAGCTACAACCCCCTCCTGCCACACAAAAATGGTAAATGAATGCAGACAAGAGTTGTTTTGTAGCTGGATAGTGAGATTACAGATTAGAGCGTTTTAATCCTGGCAGTTTGAATGGTCAGACACAAACGCTGATGCATATACCGTGTTTTGGCGTACACTACTTGAAGCTACAAGCCACTGCTGCCGCACACAAATGTTAAATGAATGCAGACAAGAGTAGGTTTTTAGCACGACCATAAGTTTTGAAATTAAGGCCCTGCAGGTGGACTAGTGAGACACAAACGCTGACTACAATCGCGTGTCTTCTGGCGTATCCTAATTTACACTGCAACAGACAGTAGCAGCATTTAGAAGCAAAATTAGTGCAGACAATAGTAGGTTTTTAGCACAAGGCTTTTGGTGTACCCTAATTAACGCTGCAACCTAGAGGAGCAGCACTTAGATGCAAAATTAGTGCAGACAAGAGTAGCTTTTTAGCACGATCATAAGTTTTGAAATTAAGGCCCTGCAGGTGGACTAGTCAGACACAATTGCTGACTACAACAGCGTGTCTTTTGGCGTATCCTAATTTACGCTGCAACACACAGTAGCAGCACTTAGATGCAAAATTAGTGCAGACAAGAGTAGGTTTTTAGCACGATCATAAGTTTTGAAATTAAGGCCCTGCAGGTGGACTAGTCAGACACAATTGCTGACTACAACAGCGTGTCTTTTGGCGTATCCTAATTTACGCTGCAACACACAGTAGCAGCACTTAGATGCAAAATTAGTGCAGACAAGAGTAGGTTTTTAGCACAAGGCTTTTTGTGTACCCTAATTTACGCTGCAACCTAGAGGAGCAGCACCTAGATGCAAAATTAGTGCAGACAATAGTAGGTTTTTAGCACGACCATAAGTTTTGAAATTAAGGCCCTGCAGGTGAACTAGTGAGACACAAACGCTGACTACAATAGCGTGTCTTTTGGCAAATCCTAATTTACGCTGCAACAGACAGTAGCAGCACTTAGATGCAAAATTAGTGCAAACAAGAGTAGGTTTTTAGCATGAGGCTTTTGGTGTACGCTAAGTAATGCTGCAACCTAGAGGAGCAGCACAGATGCAAAATTAGTTCAGACAAGAGTAGGTTTTAAGCACGACCCTAAGTTTTGAAATTAAGGCCCTGCAGGTGTACTAGTCAGACACAAACGCTGACTACAATAGCGTGTCTTCTGGCGTATCCTAATTTACACTGCAACAGACAGTAGCAGCATTTAGATGCAAAATTAGTGCAGACAAGAGTAGGTTTTTAGCACGACCATAAGTTTTGAAATTAAGGCCCTGCAGGTGAACTAGTGAGACACAAACGCTGACTACAATAGCGTGTCTTTTGGCAAATCCTAATTTACGCTGCAACAGACAGTAGCAGCACTTAGATGCAAAATTAGTGCAGACAAGAGTAGGTTTTTAGCACGAGGCTTTTGGTGTACCCTAAGTAACGCTGCAACCTAGAGGAGCAGCACTTAGATGCAAAATTAGTTCAGACAAGAGTAGGGTTTTAGCACGAGGCTTTTGGTGTACCCTAAGTAACGCTGCAACCTAGAGGAGCAGCACTTAGATGGAAAATTAATTCAGACAAGAGTAGATTTTTAGCATGAGGCTTTTGGTGTACCCTAATTAACGCTGCAACCCAGAGGAGCAGCATTTAGATGCAAAATTAGTGCAGACAAGAGTAGGTTTTTAGCACGACCCTAAGTTTTTAAATTAAGGCCCTGCTGGTGTACTAGTCAGACACAAACACTGACTACAATAGCGTGTCTTTGGCGTATCCTATTTTTCGCTGCAACAGACAGTAGCAGCACTTAGATGCAAAATTAGTGCAGACAAGAGTAGGTTTTTAGCACGAGGCTTTTTGTGTACCCTAATTAACGCTGCAACCTAGAGGAGCAGCACTTAGATGCAAAATTAGTGCAGATAAGAGTAGGTTTTTAAGCACGAGGCTTTTGGTGTACCCTAATTAACACTGCAACCTAGAAGAGCAGCACTTAGATGCAAAATTAGTGCAGACAAGAGTAGGTTTTTAGCACGAGGCTTTTGGTGTACCCTAATTTGAGCTAAAACCTACTACTGCCTATAGTGAGATAAATAAATCCTAAAAGCACCTGTTTTGGGATGGATGAGCCTGGAAACCAGCCCCAGATGTGATGCAGGCTGGTATACTGGCACAGTGAAGTTTGGTAGATACCCTGCCTCCCTGCCTGCCTGTATACTGCTCTATTAGTCCTCAGAAGGACTGTTGTGTCAAATAGACTGGCAGCCCTGTGCCTACACTAGCTGAAAGGCCACAAATCTGTCCCTCAATTAGCAGCAGCTCTCCCTACACTGACTGTCTAATGGCGTAGAGTGACGAGCACAGCGCGGTCAGGTCTTATAAAGACCTGATGACGCTGTGCGGCCAGCCAATCACTGTAATGCCACAACCAACATGGCTGTGCAGGGAGGTGGACCCCGAGCATAGCAAGAGTATCGTGAGATTACTCGGTACTCGCCGAGTAGCCCGAGTACCGTGATATTCGTGCGAGCACCGAGTAGTGACAAGCATACTCACTCATCTCTACTCATTATACTTATGTGAATCTCACCTTGCCACAGTGTGTTTCTGATTATTGTCCACTTTGATTACTATTTAATGCTGACATCTGTTGATTTGATAGAAAGAAAAAAAACAGATATTGCGCCACACCGCAACTGGATGAAATTAATATGCGGTTTTACTATGTGTGCACTAACCTGGACTGGTTGTGCAACTCCGCGCACAACCAGACTGATGGCTTAATATGAGTCACCGTGTGACAGGGTCCAATGTTCCCTCCTCCTTTGATACTCCGGGCCTGAGGGTCGGCTCCTAGATTCCTCCAGAGGTGGAGGTGAGCTCCTTCACTCCTCCACCCGAAGAGGCAGACTCGATACAATGGCTTCCATCCAAGCTCGCACTGTGTATCAGTTGATCTTTCAAGGGTGGGTCTTTATGATATACTGCCAGGTTCTGTGGATCTTAGAGCAGCTCACACACCGCACTCCCAACAAGGGAGAAAGAGATTGGCAGATAGAAAGCAAGCGGTGTCAGAAGTTTGGAGCGCTAAAGAAACCACAGATTGATGATTATATTACCAATACTTTATTGCAGGAACAGCAGGGGTCCAGTATGCCACAACGCGTTTCGACGCACAGTTGTGTCTTTCTTCTTTGATCATCCACTTGAGAAAGACGCAACTGTGCGTCGAAAAGCGTTGTGGCATACTGGACCCCTGCTGTTCGTGCAATAAAGTATTGATAATATAATCATCAATCTGTGGTTTCTTTAGCGCTCCAAACTTCTGACACTGCTTGTTTTCTATCTGCCAATCTGTTGATTTGAGTCACCCTATGACTAAGAAGCAAGATGTTGTTCAAAAAATGTAATGGTTGACTCATGTTGGGCATTCCTGCTTTACAATATGCCTAAATAAAATGGACTTTTAACTTTTTCCAAGAAAATGTAAAGGACAATATTGCTGGATTTTGCGAAATCCTTGTACACAGAATTTTGAAATATTTTTCACTCTATACACCTGTACATAAACTCTCGCCACACAGTCTCATGTGTAATTCAGTAGCCGAAAAGAATTTTTTCCAACTCCAGTCATCAAGAGCCACCAATAGTGCATGTTTACAGGATTTCTATAGTATTATAAAGGTGATAATTACCGTATATACACGTGTATAAGCCGACGCGTGTATAAGCCGACCCCCCTACTTTTGACCCCAAAACCTGGGAAAACCTATTGACTCGTGTATAAGCCGAGGGTGGACCCCAGCACAGGTATACAGCCCCCAGCAGTGTGGTATACAGGCCTCCCCAGTGGTAGTATACAGCATCCCCCCAGTGGAAGTATACAGCAGCCTCCCCAGTGGTAGTATACAGCATCCCCCCAGTGGTATATACAGCATCCCTAAAGATATAAACAGCAGGCCCCAGAGGCATATACAGCAGGCCCCAGAGGCATATACAGCAGGCCCCAGAGGCATATACAGCAGGCCCCAGAGGCATATACAGCAGGCCCCAGAGGCATATACAGCAGGCCCCAGAGGCATATACAGCAGGCCCCAGGGTATATACAGCAGGCCCCAGGGTATATACAGCAGACCCCAGGGTATATACAGCAGGCCCCAGAGGTATACAGCAGGCCCCAGAGTATATACAGCAGCCCCAGAGGTATACAGCAGGCCCCAGAGTATATACAGCAGGCCCCAGAGTATATACAGCAGGCCCCAGAGGTATACAGCAGGCCCCAGAGGTATACAGCAGGCCCCAGGGTATATACAGGAGGCCCCAGGGTATATACAGCAGGCCCCAGGGTATATACAGCAGGCCCCAGAGGTATACAGCAGGCCCCAGGGTATATACAGCAGGCCCCAGAGGTATACAGCAGGCCCCAGGGTATATACAGCAGGCCCCAGGGTATATACAGCAGGCCCCAGGGTATATACAGCAGGCCCCAGAGGTATACAGCAGGCCCCAGGGTATATACAGCAGGCCCCAGAGGTATACAGCAGGCCCCAGAGGTATACAGCAGGCCCCAGGGGTATACAGCTGGCCCCAGGGGTATACAGCAGGCCCCAGAGGTATACAGCAGGCCCCAGAGGTATACAGCAGGCCCCAGGGGTATACAGCTGGCCCCAGGGGTATACAGCAGGCCCCAGGGGTATACAGCAGGCCCCAGAGGTATACAGCAGGCCCCAGGGGTATACAGCTGGCCCCAGGGGTATACAGCTGGCCCCAGGGGTATACAGCAGGCCCCAGAGGTATACAGCTGGCCCCAGGGGTATACAGCTGGCCCCAGGGGTATACAGCTGGCCCCAGAGGTATACAGCTGGCCCCAGGGGTATACAGCTGGCCCCAGGGGTATACAGCTGGCCCCAGGGGTATACAGCTGGCCCCAGGGGTATACAGCTGGCCCCAGGGGTATACAGCTGGCCCCAAGGTGTATACAGGCAGCCCCGCAGTGGCACTACCCCCCCATCATTGAAAGAGCCCCCCACACTGTGCAGAGCCTCCCCCCCGCTGCATTAACTTACCATCCAGCGTCTTCATCACCGCGGGCTGTCGCATCCTTCCTCCCGCGCTGTCTTCCCGGTCTCATGTGATCCGGCGGTCGCTGTGGAATGACGTCAGCGCGCCGGGTCACGTGAGACCGGGATGACAGCGCGCAGGACCCGCGGCGAAGACACTGACTGGATGGTAAAGCATCGGGGTGGGGGGGCTCTGCCAAGTGTGGGGGCTCTTTCCATGATGGGGGGGGCTAGTGCCACTGGGGGGCTGCTGTATACACGGGGGGCTGTATGCACGGCTCCCCCTGCCACTGTGATGGGCGGGGGGAGCCGTGCATATCTAATGAGCGGCCCCACGTGACGGGCCGCTCAGTCATCAGCCTCCCCCCGCCTCCTCCAGCCTCCCCAGCACCCGGACACAGCCCCCACACATATATTACCGTATTGACCCGTGTATAAGCCGAGGGGGTGACTTTTCAGCCCAATTTTTGGGCTGAAAAACTCGGCTTATACACGAGTATATACGGTAAGTTATCTGCAAAGGTGGTATTTCCATCACCTGCAATATTAACCCCTTCATCTCCAGGCAATTTTTCATTTTCGTTGTTTGCTCCCTTTCTTCCAAAAGCCTTAACTTTTTATTTTTCATCAATATACTGTACTTTTGAATGACAACATTCATTTTACCATATAGCGTACTGGAAAACAAGAAAGAAATTCAAGTGTGGTGAAATTGAAAAAAAAATGTAATTTCAGGATTGTTTGGGGATTTTATATTACCTATGTTCACTATATGGTAAAATTGACTTGTTAGTATAATACCTCAGGTTAGTACAACTTCAAAGATATAAATCATGGATCCTTTACTGTTGTTTGAGTGGTAAAAAAATTCAGAAGTTTGTAAAAAAAAAAAAAAAAAGAATTGTCCTTTTGGCGACATTTTCGGAGATCTGTAGCATTCTCCGATCCACCCGCACCTGTTAGATGCACATGTCAGATCAGATCAGCCTGCATGTATAGGGAATGATGTGAGCTCAGTGTATACGTTCGCATCTAAGGGATGGAAATGACCAAGGATGTACCTATACATATGGGGCGCCCCTAAGGTCCGGTTGCCACTAGAAGTTGCAGCAACTGGGATTGGTAAGTCCAGTCACCCAAACACACACCCAAAACACTCTGGTCCCAGTGCAAGGGACTTCAAACCCAGCTATGGGATGCCGGGAGGTGGAGGGTTGGGAAGATAGCACAGGAAACGGTCAGGAAAGAGGAAACAAAACCAGAAACACCACAGGAAGTTCAACGAGTTCGGGGAGAGGAGTGAGCCCAGCAGTTAGTCCACCAACCAGTCAGAGAAACATCAGGAGCAAGGAGACGGAGGAGAACACGAGACTGTGAGGACACAGACCTGGTGGCCTGTACCATCATGAGGCTTGCTCTGGGTACCGGGCTACAGACAGTAGAGAGACAAAAGGAATTCTAGGAGTGTGGGTGATGAGCTATCTACCTGTGCACCCGAATTAGCTGGGAAGCTGAAGAACAGGGCAGGAACCAAGGTACCATCCCTGAAGTGGAAGGACGCTCCACGCTCCAACCACAAAACTAGTCAGTTGCGGGGTCTTTTTGCCCCATGACCCAACCCCCAGTGCAGCGAAGAGAAGGAGGGAGATTGAACTGTAACAGTCCACCAATCCTTGGTTATCCATCATGGATTGGCGGTCTGTTACAGCTCAATCTCCTTCCTGCACTTTGAGAGCTTGATTAGGAGTGATATAAGGGTTAGCCACGGGGGAACAGGGGTACCAGCAAAAATTAGGGTGCAACCTCCACTTGTCAGGAAGGGACAGTCTTTAGGGCCCTATCAGGACAGTTAGGGGATTGATACAATCCAAAGAGCACCTGTCCTTCGGACCTGGACTTTTTACTTGAGTGTATTTTTGCATATATTTGTTCAGGTTTTTACCTTTTTGTAGATCAATAAAATTAATGTTTTATCATATTAAATTTTGGGTAATTTTTGACATTGTGATTCATATGTACAAACAATGTGTAATGATGTTTAATCAGTAGTAAGGTAAGATTAGAAACTTTGTTTCTTTCATATTAGGTCTCGTAGCAGAATTTAAAAGACTGCAAAATCCTATGTACGTTTAATGAAAGCTATAAAAAAATCTGTATAGTGCTTTGGAATATGTTGACACTTTATTAACAAGAATAAATACTGCAAATGATAAAACCTAATGATCTAATGTTTTATTATATGTTATTTTAATATCTACGGGTTCTTTAATTACTTTTCAACTATCTCCTAGAATTCCCTTAACAATGTGTCTCCCTGGCCTGAGAAGGAATCATTTGCAATTCAAGATCAAATTTCTAATGTCACTACATTTGTTACAGCTATTTTACCCAAGAACATTATTCATTGTAAATTTGAAAAACAGTATTAACAAGTCCTCATTTATTTCACAAGGATCCCCATTTGTGGGGAAAATTATATTTGCAGACCATAATCAAATCACCAATTTAAGGCTTTGCAGCATTTCTTTATAGAGGTACATGTTGCTGCAGGCTAGATTTATTCTTTGGTAAACCAATTACAGTAGAAGGTGGAATGTCGTTGCTGAGCAGCTTATTAAAGTATTTGCATATGAAGAAGACAGCTTTAAGTGCAGAACCTATGTAAATATATACCCCAAGCTGTAGGCTGTGTAACTTTAATATTTTTTTTTTTATAGTCTGCCTTAAGATCATAATAAAAAAGCAAACTACTAATGTAATAGTCATGTAAAACGTCATCTTTTTGCATTAATTAGCTTTTATTGGGAGTAATGGGATTTTATTCTATCATTCTTGTTTGTTCATAAATTCTTTGAAAACTATACATCTTGTTATTGTATGTCTAAAGTGTGTTAGACAAGGTTCACATCGCATTTAGCATTGCGTTTGAACGCAATGTGTTTTACAGCTGCATTAACGCAATCATACCCAAGCGTTTGATTGCATTACAGCAGCCATAGACGTCTATTGTAAAAAGTAGTCAAATGTATTGTAAAGGCAATGCAAAATGTGTTTGTGTTTGAACGCATGCATTTTTCCCGAACACACAAGGAAGGTTGCGGGCAAAGTTTTCTGTGCGCACGGGATAAACACATCGTTCCGAATGTAGCCACATTTTGCTTTGTGTTTGCAATGCGTTTAACTGCGTTTTACAATAGAAGTCTATGGCTGCATTAACGCAATCAAACACTTGTATTTGATTGCGTTAATGCAGCTGTAAAACTCATTGTGTTCAAATCCAGTGCTAAATGCGATGTGAATTTAGACTAAGGCTGTGGTCACAGTACCATTTTTCACATGCGTTTTTGGAGACCTGCGTTTTCAAAAACGCATGTAAAAAACGCACCCATAGGCCCCCATGTTAAAAAACGCATGCCCTAATAGCCAAAAAGCATGTGTGACTGTCCCATGCGTTTTTGGAGCATATCAAAAAACGCATGCGTTTTTTAATAAGGGGCCTTATGGGAAACGCATGCAAAAACGCATGTACAATTAGTGCCATTCAAAAACGCATGCATTTCCCATAGGAGCCCATGTTAAAAAAACGCATGCGTTTCCGGAAACGCATGCGTTTTTTTTAACATGGGCTCCTATGGGAAACGCATGCGTTTTTGAATGGCACTAAAAGGTACTAATTGTACATGCGTTTTTGCATGCGTTTCCCATAGGAACCCATGTTATAAAAACGCATGAGTTTTCTACAAAAACGCATGCGTTTTTCAAAACGCTCCAAAAAATACTACAAGCACTATTTTTATGTGCAGATTCAAAAACGCAGCCAAAAACGCAGGGAGCCATCACACACCTTAAAAAACTCATGCTGACATGAAAAAATGCATGAGTTTTGTAAAATCACTAAAAAAAACGCATGGCAACTGTGACCACAGCCTAATAGAATAATGTTTCACCCTCATTGATGTTATACAGGATCTAGGGATCTAAGCTGCAACGTTTCTCCTTATGGAGAGATTACATGTCAGGTCTGGTATGTCAGTATATGAAACTTAAATGCCTTGCTTGCTCCACTGGGAGATTTACTACGCAATTATCTCACTAAAGAGGACTTGAATTCTAGCACCATCTATTTGTAGTTGCAATCCCAAAAATCAGTATTGACCATTTCACAAGCCAGTTAAGGGTCACTATTGACTTTTAAAATTGCTGCTACCTATAGATCAAGTACTTTTAAAAAAAATAAATTTCCATACAGGAACTAAGGATCTGTTTACACAGACCAACCAGGTGTACGATATGACCCATCGGTAATCTTTTACCGTTCAATAGTCTTTTGCATACCTGTTTACAAAGGTAGACCAAAGTAAATGATGCACACTGAGTGTATTGCTCTGTGCACATAGGGTGCCATTGTTCTCTCCAGTGAGAGTTCTGCTTACACAGAATATAATAATAATAATAATAATAATATTTATTCATTTATATAGCGCTATTGATTCCATAGCACTTTACATACATGAGTAATGCTGTCTCTCTTGGGAGCTCACAATCTAAACATCCTATCAGTATGTCTTTACAATGTGGGAGGAAACCGGAGTGCCCGGAGGAAACTCACGCAAACACGGGGAGAACATACAAACTCCTTGCAGATGTTGTCCTTAGTGTCCTTGGTGGGAATTGAACCCAGGACCTCAAGACCCCAGTGCTGCAAAGGCTACAGTGCTAACCACTCGATGCCCGGCCGAGAATAATGATCTTTAAAAAGGTTTTCAACTGCTAATTTAACTCCTTTTCATATATCCTAACTCTTCTTAATAATCTGTTTTCTCTTATACTTCTGTAGCTGCCCTGGTTCTGTAAGCACATCTGTGTGGGGGTCATGTAGTACTCAGTGATGATGCAGCTTCTGCTACTTCTGATCTGATGATTAAAATCAGACAAACTGAATAATGCATGTCATTGGTAGGAGAGTGTCTAACTCTTAGTGAGTGACACCAGTATGAGATTGAACACAATGTAAGGATGTGTCTGGAGTTACTCGTCAATGCATATGAAACATCTGAGAAGCAATGTTACCATTGTAGCATACTGTATATAATGTTAACATCAGCAATCGTCTCAGGAAATGCTTTGTGTTTCTAATAGAGTAGTGGCTTCCCTTCCTGAGTGAAGCAACATCTTGTGAAGCCAATGTTAACAGCAACATGCAGCTTGCAAGATCGTGCCACCCACACTAAACAAGCTCACACACCCAGTCAGGACTACATCTTTCATGTAGCATGCAAGAGCAAATGGAATCAATCCCTTGCCCATGGCTACCACCCCACAAAATGTTACGTTCATGCTCATATCAGACCTCACTCTCCTCCTCTTCCTTAATGCTGCTGATTCTTTGGAGCACCGTCCCTTTAACTGAAAATCGCTGCGATGTGCTACTGATCATTACAAAGAATGTTTGTCAGCTGAAAGGATTGGACTTCAAAGTTCTGCAAGATTCAGACAAGAGCAAGATTGAAGCCTGATCCAAGCATGGTCATGTGTGGGGCAGACTGACTCTGCCGAAGCTTTAAAGTGTCATTCCTTTAGCTGACAAGCTCTGTGATGTGCTTTCTAATTATCAGCAGCAAACAGCATTGATTGTCAGCTGAAAAGATAGCGCTCCATAGGCAGAGGAGCATGAAATCTGATCTAAGCGTGCATGTTCAAACTGCTGTCACTCACTGGGAGCTAATCCCTCCCCTGCCAATGATGTATGCTACTCAGTTTGTCTAATTTCGGTCACCAGATAGTAAGTAGCAGTGGCTGTATCACAGCAAGGTATTATATGACCCACACAGAAGCAGGTACTAGAAGTATATAAGAAAACTGATTATTAGGAAGAGGGTTAAATTAGTAATAGAAATTCTCTTTAATGCTGCATAAAAGATAATCATAAAACTAGTGGTTTTAAATGAATATGTTGCAGTCTAAATGCTCCTGGAGGCCTGTTCCATATCACGGTATGATCAGGTCCGGGGCTGTCCTGTGTGAACCGGACAGTCCGGGACCCGATTTGGAAACAAATATGCCCTCTAGTCCGGTTTGCAGCCATTTTTGCAAGCAGTATTTTTATGCTCGGGAGAAAAATCCAAATTCTCCCGGATCCTCCCAGACTGATGAAAACCGGATGGCAAATAGCTGCCATCCGGCTCCATCCGGCCCCATAGGAATACTATGGGGCCGAAACTGCGGATCCATAAAAATGCAGCGTGAAACTGGCCTAAGAGTTTGTTTACTCAGACTATTAAACTTTTACTGATTGGCAGCTGCTTGAATGCATGTTTACACATGTAGATCAAAGCAATTAATGTGCATTGCGTAACCTATGCTTATCCAGCTTAAACTACACTGCCATAGTTGTCAGACGCACGAGTCCTGATTATACAAAGAGAACAATAATCTTTATGCTGCTTAGTAGTTAATTTAACTCCATGAATGAGCATTTTGACATCGGTCTACTCACATGGATTCTTAAGCAGAAGCTATTTCAGCAAAATGCTAGTTATGTGTTTGAAAATATAACTGAATTAAAAAACACAGGAGCCTCATCGAAAAGATCCATATTCTCCATCTGATAAGCAGCAGATACCAGCACTTTCTGAGAGAGTCTCTTCACAGTGCTTTTAAGGTGATTCATCCTTCAAGTTGTATTTTGCAGCAGCTTTCTTGTACGCTTTTTACCTTTAATTTTACGTATTGACTTCAAAGTGGAAGCTTCCTGAAGAATGGTTAGGTCATTTCTTTTAGTCACTTCACTGCTGTTGAAGAAGTTAAGACAGTTAGAATAAATGGACAGCAAGTTGTTTTGACATTGCCGTGTATATATTTGTTTATTGTTTTTATTGTTTTTAAGTACTTTTCTGATGGTTACATGCCTAAAAAGTAATTGTGTACACATACCCTTAAGGTACCTTCACACGTGGCAATATTGCTAGGCAATGTCACTGGCAATTTGCTGGTTGCAGAGAAATCATGGACACATTGTTCTATTTTGTTGCTGTGTACAAATGATACAATGTGTCCATGATTTCACTGCAACCAGCAAATTGCCAGTGAAATTGCCTAGCAATATTTCTGCGTGTGAAGGTACCTTTAGAGTGCCTGGATAGAGCCAAGCAGTATCTAGATTTGCTATACAGATTATAGAAAAACTAGGCAGCACTACCAAAAGAACAGTTAAGGCCGCTTTACACGTTGCAATATCGTTCCGATATTGCATACGATTTCACGGGAGCGCGCACGTTTTTGGCACTTGTCCAATATCGCATAAGAGATGTTACACAGGGAGATATCGGCAGGCAACGCAACTTTGATGTTGTACTCCCCTTTTTCACACTGTGACTGAGCAACTCAGGGAACGACCAATTAACATTGGAGTGAATAAGGGAAGTTGCGCTCAAAATTGTAGTTGCGCTGTCACACAGCACGATCCTGCTAGATCGTCAAGCCAATATTGCACGGTTGAAGAGCATGCACAATTCACAAACGATATCGTAGTTGCATCGTTGTTGAGTTGCGTTGCCGATTTACACAACACAAGAACGATATCAACTGCAATGCCCCTACCACGTGACTTTTTATCGTAGTTGTGTTGCGATATCGCGATGTGTAAAGCAGCCTTTAGGCTAGGGTCACACTTGCGTTGTTGCAACCGTTAAACGGATGCATTAAAACAATGCGTTTTTTGTGATCGCGTTCACATTAAATGTGTGTACATGTATATACCATGCGTTAACTGATGCATTAACGCAATGGCATGTGTTATTGCATTAAACACCATCCATTTGGGTGCGTTTTTTTCCATCACACCCATCCTCCCTAAAAAGGGGCGGAATTTTGTATGGCTGTGTCCAGTAGATATTTTTGAAGCTGTGTTTGCCTGTGTGTGCAACATGCCTGTGACATTGTTTTGAGAATTTGATTCCTGTTGTTTCTACACCAGATGGAGACGTGCTATCCAAAGGTATGTCTGAGTGCAGGAGGTCAATGAGCGCCAACTTCAATATGGTGCATTCCATGTGCTTTACCAACAGTTGCGCGATTATCTGGTGAAATTCCATCAGTATCTCTGGATGTCGAGCTTCTTGCCCATGTCCAGAATGACATTGTACGCCAGGATACCACATGTTGAAAGTTTAGTGGTCACCCTGAGGTATGTGATAATATATACTGTTGGCTATTGTCAACCACACACATGTGCTCATTTATGTGCCTCATGCATCAGCCATAATTAATCTTATGTATGCCTGAATTAAAATGTCAATATGTTCCCTTTTTCATTGCAGGGTCCTCGCTACAGAAGAAAGTTATGCGCCTTTGCATTATCAGTTCCCCATTGGCCGATCCACAATTTGCTATATTGTGCATGAGACCTGTGAGGTCATATGGTTTAAATTTAAGCCCCTAGTGTTGTCGCCACCCACATCAGAGATGTGGCTTGAAAATGCTGCTAGTGTGGAGCCCACTGGGACGGGGTACTCTTTACCGGACCGGGGTATCACAGGGGGTATCACGTCAGTCTTGGTCCGGACCGTGTCCCGAGCCCACAAGTAATGGGGGTTTTTTACAGGGGAGTTTGTCATGACGCCACCCACGGATTGTGGTCAGGGTGACTACTGCTGCTGCAGAACCTCCAGGGATGATGTTTGGCAGCCGGTGATGTAACGGCTCTCTGCGGGAAGAGCCTAGTTCCCCGGGACAGTGATGATAATAGTCTATAGATGATGCAGAATAGGGGTAGTGGTGGAGATGGTAGCAGTTTGTGAGGGAAAGTAGGGCTTGAGCGCAAGGATCACACAGACTCACTTTTTTGTAGTTTTCCATGTCTTTACAGTGGTTGTTGTTCAGTAAAGTACTGTCCATGGGGTCTGTACCGGGGCCGGGTTGCTCCCACCCTGACCGGGTCCTTGGCTTCCCATTCCTGCGCTGTGTGTGTGGCCCTGCTGCCACTGTAGCTTGGCTGGAGACCCTGTCTCTCCTCACAGGTACCCCCTTGCTAGGAAACTTGAGTCTTATCCATGTGTTTCTGACCCCGCCGTGTTGCTTCGCTGTGGTACAGTGCAGGTCTATAACCTCCACTAGTCCGGAGTTTACTGTGCTGCTTATGTCAGTCACAGTTTCGGATCCGGGATCCGGTCTTTGCGCTCCTCTGGGGCGAGTTATGGGGTAACTCAGTCTCCCAGACGTATTCCTCTGTTTCTATTGACTCCTCTCCTCAGACCCTGGCTAGGCCTGGAATTGAGCAGCGGACCGTGGGGAAGCCTAACGCAGCTCATTTACACCATTGTCCTTCTTCCTCAGTGCTGCACTGCACTGTACTACTCACTTCATCTCCACACCTGAATGTATAGGGAAGCTGTTCTAGCTCCCCCTTCTGGCCTGGAGGCGCTAGTGTAGTGTTGTGTGGGGAATTAATCCTTCGTGCTGTTACTGTGGCACATTAACCCCTGGGGTGCCACACTAGGTTTTGCCTTGTGTCAAATTTTCCAAACTGCATCTAAGAGCACTCGATGGGAAGCATATATGCATAAAGAAGCCACCCAATAGTGTATCTAATTTCTATAATTAGAAGAAATTTTTCTCAATTATGCTCATGGCCATTGCCGATGCGCAATGTAGATTTCTTGCCGTTGACATTGGTGCTTGTGGGCGTACTAATGATTCATGTGTGTTTAAAGACAGCAATATGGGGAAAGCACTGTATAACAACCAGTTCAACATATCACCACCGTGCCCATTACCAGGAACTACTGGGCAAAGCATGCCATATGTCATTGTTGCAGATTGGTCTTCCGACTGAGCATCAATTTAATGAAGCCATATGCCAGCCGCACATTAACCTCTAGCCATCGTCACTTCAATACACATTTAAGTCGTGCTAGAAAATATTTAGAATGTGCATTTGGTATATTCTGTGAAAGAAAGAATGCGCATATAGGGTCTTATCTCAATTAAACACTTTCACTTGTCGATGTGGAATTGCTCACCTTTAGCAGTTGTGAAACCCACAACTGGTAGAATAGCGTACAAAGCAGCTGCTGCAGGGACCGCACTCTCAACGGTGACCGTGGTCGTGATGTAGATTCTTGGACAAAGTGCCTCAGTGTCCGCGCTGCTGCTCCAAGACCAAAGAAACACAGACACGGGAATGTCTGGTACAGCTACAGCCTTTATTTTCCGACGCGTTTCGGAGCCTCCTCCCGAGCTCCTTCCTCAGGGAGGAAGGAGCTCGGGAGGAGGCTCCGAAACGCGTCGGAAAATAAAGGCTGTAGCTGTACCAGACATTCCCGTGTCTGTGTTTCTTTGATCTTGGAGCAGCAGCGCGGACACTGAGGCACTTTGTCCAAGAATCTACATTTGGTATATTGGCATCCAAATGGCGTGATTTGCCAACATGCATCCAATTACACCACAAAAATGTCGATAGTGTAGTTAAAGTGTGTGTGTGTCTACATAATCTGGTGAGGCGGCATGATCCTCTCGTTGTTGATCCCTATGATTGGGATTCAACACTCATAAGTCTTCAGGATGCGGCTGTGCGTGCACTTCATGCAGCAAAGGCAGTGCATCATCAATTTGCAGATTATTTTAGAACTGAAAAGGGCAGATACCCATGGGGGCAGCACATGTTTGATTCTCCAGCCAACTGTGTTCGTTATATTGCCACATGTATCATTTCAATCTCAACCATTCATTATTTTACTTTGCCTTTCTTTGCAAAACCATGTATGTCAGCAAAATGTTATCACAAAACTATTGTCATGTAGTCCGTGTATTGACTGTAATTTAATTTTTTAAAGAAGGGTCACATATTTCATTTTTGGATTTTTCTAACACCACATTTAGCAAAAATGTCATAATAGGTCATGGAAATTCAAATAATTTAGGAAAATGTTTGTGGCCACGATAGTGACCTTTACCTATTATTTGGCCAATGTATGGTAATAAAATTAAAAAAAAATTCAAAAACCATTTTGCATGTGTCATACTGCCTTTTATCATGGCCCACAATATTGTGGGTAAAGGTGTATTCCCCTCGCTGTTTGTTTTGCATTTCTGTTTGCCCTTTAAAAATTCATATGTATACATTACAGATGTTTGTGGTTTGGGTGAAAACATTAATATTTCTCATACCATTACACACTGATAAAGGAAGCACACCATGATTCTGCGTTGATGTCCACAAAAACTCCTAAAACAAAGAGACCCATGTAGTATGATTTGGCTACATACTTACTGCTATGTGGCATACATGAAGTCATAAATGGGTTCCACTAAGTTACTCATGTCAGGACAGTGGTGATAGGCCTTAACACATACTGGCCTAATTTCTTTTCAAAGTTGTTTTTTGAAAACAGTAATATAAATTGGGTAGGGATGTCATGTACTCAATTATGTACAATAGACATGAAAACTTCACCTTAGAAGGACCGTTTTCAGAATATGTCTACTTCTTTGCCTGCTAAATGTCCACCTAATCAGGAGTTATGTATGTTGCAGAACGTAGTTATTGTACATCATTATGATCAAACACAGATACGTGACAATTAGTAAACTCAAACTTTTAATATAGAACAAAAATACATATACAGATTGCCCATCTGCTGTCACACTGTCATGTTATGAGTGCTTATATAAAATAATCGGGAGAAAAAACCATGGTGAACATTACTTTCTGACATAAAACAAAAATAGCTGCCAATTGGCCAAAATTAGGGATGAGCAAGTGTAATCATTACTATTCGGTACTCGCCGAATAGTAACGATATTTAACTACTCCCCGAGTCTCTTGTGATTACTCGGGAGTAGCGAGTAGTCCTTTTACTTTCGCAGTGTATCTATATATACACTGCGAAAGTACACTAAAAGTGAAGGAAGGTTGTTAACAAAGAAAAAAAACATCATATTCACCTTCCGACGCCTGCAACGGGGCCCGAAAACCTCATCTCCAATGTGCGGCAAGGACCTGCCAGTCTGATAGCCAATCAGATGGTAGGACGTCACAAACTATGTGATCGCTATCAGTCACCTGATTGGCCAGATTGCCAGGTTTTGAACGTGCATCAATGACCTGGCAATCTGGCCAGTCAGGTGGTTGGTAGCAATCACATAGTTTGTGATGTCTGGCCATCTGATTGGCCATCCCAGCCATCTGATTGGCTATCAGACTGGCAGGTCCTTGTTGCACATCGGAGGTGAGGTTTTTGGGCCCCGATGCAGGCGTTTTCGGGTTCCGGTGCAGGTGTCGGAAGGTGAGTATGATGTTTTTTTTTATTTTTTACAACTTTTCTTCACTTTTAGTGTACTTTTGTAGTGTATATATTGATACACTGTGAAAGTACTCGCATTTCAATCGGACTCGCTATACTCGCAGCGAGTACCGAGTACCGGGACCTACTCGTTGCGAGTATAGCGAGTCCAATTACTTCAGTACTCACTCATCCATAGCCAAAACAAAACACATAGCCACATGCAACATAATGAAATAACACTGCTATACCACACACCTCATTGTACTTATGCATATTTGGAACATCACACATTGATTATTAAACATCATGTGTTATGTGTCTTATTTTTTTGGAGGTGTTCTCCGATTAGGGAATTTAGCTTTTCTCTATATTCGATTGGCTGGTCAGAATCTATGGTAGTAAAGATTGGCACATAAGATGCCATGAGCTGTTGTCACTCATTACTACCATGAATCAAATCTTTTGACTTTAATTAGTCTATCTGATGTTGAAGCTCTCGTTTTTCTATCTTCAAATTCTCTTCAAGGTGGTGTAGGCCATCAAGTAGTAGGACATCTGTATCATCTTACCCAATGTTCTGTTTTCTTGAACGTGGTTGTCTGGGTTGTGATGCCACAGGGACACTCACATCGGTGATGATGTTCTCTTGAGACCTAGAGGGTTGTGGTTTACTATGGATCTCATCATACTGGCTGATTTGAACTGGCATTGGCATGTCACGTGGTCCTTCCCCACCACTACCCAAGTGATCTGCAGGTGGTGCTGGTGTAATACAGAATGTCCTACAAATTGAAAAACAGCTTGAGTTAACATTAATATAAAACAGTGATACAACAACTGTTGCAATGCACAATACGTTATTGACACTTACATACACCCCTCAATTGTTTTTTGCAAGAACATTAGTTGTTCATAATGCTTATAAACCTTTGGGTGATTTGATGCGGCACCACTATGGAATTTTTCATTGTCTTTGTCATCACGCACAAATTGATCTCTAATGGACCACCATCTCACATGGACAGCCCTATCTGGAAGGTGAATAGAAAAATAACTGTAATGACCTGACATCAGACTAAATGGCACTGCTAAGATAAAGCAAGAATATCCAAAAACAAGCAATGTTTGTGGATACCAAAACATTACCTAATTCCTGCTGTCTTTCTAATTAGATGAATTTATAATTAGGAATAAGATATTGGATGATAGAAGCCCATAGTTTATGATTCTTCACCAAATCTTGATGGCTGCTATCACCTTGATCCCAGATAGAAAAGTGGTGTTGGACCAAGTTGATGAGGGTCTCGTTATCGATTTTCACATTCTCATCCACTATTATGACGTCCTTTTTTGACTTTTTGGATTTTGCCTAAGGCTAGGGTCACACTTGCATTTTTTCCATGTATTTTTCACACTAGTCTTTTGTGAAAAACGCATGGAAAAACGCATCCATATGCCCCCATGCAAAAAACGCATGCCCCAATGCCAAAAACGCATGTCTAAAGTGCCATGCGTTTTTTGGATGCATTTTTGGCTCAGCACCAAAAAATGCAGTATGATGCATTTTTTGGTGCTTTTTCAAAAACGCATGCATTTTTGTAACATGGGGCCCTATGGGAACTGCATGCAAAAACACATGGCACTAAATTGTACCATGCGTTTTTGCATGCATTTTTTAAGGCTGCTCCACACCTAACAGCAAAAATGCAGCCCAAAAACACAGGCTGCAAAAAGCAACCTTAAAAAACGCAGCCAAGTGTGACCCTAGCCTAATACACTAAAACAACATGAGGTGCATGAACAGATTAGGGAGAATGGTTGCTAGTTTGTGAACTGCACAAAACCTATACAGGAATACTATCTTGTCATTACAGCAGCTGTTAGGCTAGCGTCACAGTAGCATTTTTTACAAGCGTTTTTGGAGACCTGCGTTTTCAAAAACGCATGTAAAAATGCACCCATAGGCCCCCATGTTAAAAAATGCATGCCCTAATAGCAAAAACGCATGTGTGACTGTACCATGCGTTTTTGGTGCATTTTCAAAAACGCATGCGTTTTTTAATATGGGGCCTTTATGGGAAACGCATGCAAAAACGCATGTACAATTAGTGTCATTCAAAAACGCATGCGTTTTCCATAGGAGCCCATGTTAAAAAACCGCAAGCGTTTTAGAAAATGCATGCATTTTTTTAACATGGGCTCCTATGGAAAACGCATGCGTTTTTGAATGGCACTAAATGGTACTAATTGTACATGCGTTTTTGCATGCGTTTTCCATAGGAGCCCATGTTACAAAAACGCATGCGTTTTTCAAAACGCACCAAAAAATAGTACATGCACTGTTTTTTGGTGCAGATTTAAAAACGCAGCCAAAAAAGCAGGGAGCCATCTCACACCTTAAAAAACTCATGATGACATGACAAAACACATGAGTTTTGTTAAATCACTAAAAAAAACCTCATGTCAACTGTGACCCCAGCCTAACTTGAGTTGTAAAATGTTTTTTAGCCTACACTAATCCTTCACATACCTAATTTACGCACATTACAATAAGTCAAGAACAGCCTACTTACCACAGGGATGTTCTTCTTCTCATGTGTCCTATTATGTGCAGAAGTCTTCTCCCGAATCTTGGATGCTTCTTTCACCTGAACACGATTTTAAAGGAAACATATGGTTAGTATTATGTTTACCACACATCACAATCACACATATGTCCCCTGGGTAGGCAAACAAATATCAATGCCCTTACCTTGCTTTGTGTATGAGCTGCCACTGGGGTGTGTGGCTGCTTGCCCTTCTTGCCTTTGTGTGACTTCTTATGCTTGTTTAGAACAGGAAAAAAAAAATAAAATTTACTTAATGCCACAAAATTCCACACAGAAAATAGCATGCCTCAAAAAACAACAACAATCAAATGTACACATACCACAAACCCAAAATAGTTCCCCTTCCCCAATGGAAAACAAAACTTTTGCAAGATAAAACTTAGGCTGGGGCCACACTTGCGTTTTTTTCATGCTTTTTTTGGAGACCTGCGTTTTTAAAAAAGCATGTAAAAACTCAACTATAGGCTCCCATGTTAAAAAATGCATGCCCTAATAGCAAAAACGCATGTTTTAATAGCAAAAACGCATGTCTAAAGTGCAATGCGTTTTTGGCATGAGTTTTTGCACTTATGTGAGTAGCTGACATCAAAAAACGCATGCAAAATTGCATGGTACATTAGTACCATTTAGTATCATCCAAAAGTGCATGCGTTTTCCATAGGAGCCCAAGTTAAAAAACGCATGCGCTTTTAAAACAGCACCCAAAAATAGTGCATGCACTATTTTTGGGTGCTGATTTAAAAACACATGCAAAAACGCAGGGTGCCATCAGACACCTTAAAAAACGCATGCAGAAATGGAAAAAAACAGGCAGAAACGCATGCTTTTTTTTAAGGCACTAAAAAAACTCATGCCAAGTGTGACCCTAGCCTTAATTATGGTAGATTCTCATAATGAGAGTGAGATTTTGATAAAGTAAGACCAGGGTCACACATAAAATCCATTTTTGGGCTAAATCCATTTTTGGGAACAATTTGGGAATTTTTTTTTAACGGATTTGGATGTGTGACCCTAGCCTAACATTTCACACAAGGTACAAGACCACAGTGCTCACAATAATGAACCCCTGGTATGAATCATGCATGAGATAGGCTGGGGTTCCACATGAGCCCTCAGTCCGTTTTTGGCTTCAGTTTTCTCATTTTTTTTTTCTAAGTCCAAAAACTGACAGAAAAACGCATTGGGTGTAATAAACACCCTGTGCTTTTTCTCTGGAGCTCAAAACATTGCCCTGTCCGTTTTTGAGTCAAAAACGTTGCATGCAACGTTTTTGGCATCAGTTAAAAAATGCATGCGTTTTTTTAACATGGGGCCCTATGGGAAACGCATGCGCGAACGCATGCATATATACGCGCTTGCGTTTGCGCATGCGTTAACGCGCATGCGTTTTTAATGAAAAAATGACTAAGTCCAAAAACGTTCAGAAGTGCAGGAGACTCAAAAAGCACCCCAAAAAAAACGGATTGGTGATGAAAATCACTTCCAAAAACGGATTTCTATGTGTAACCCCAGCCATAGCCACATCATGTTGCTCATTGAAGGACAGTCAGACATCCCAGAAACTTCAGGTTTATGCTGTGGATGTGTGGGACTCCAGGGACAACCCAATTATCAAGCAGCAGTGGAGTATTAATGTAAGGCTAGGGTCACATTTGGAATTGCTATTGCGGTTACCGCATCCAGATTTGGATGTAGTAACCGCAATTGTCATCACACACATTTTGCTGGCAAAATGTGTGGATGAAGCCGCAATGCGGTAACCGGATTGCTTCGGATGTGTAATCCGGAGCAATGCGGTTACCGTATAGTTTGTTCATCCCTGCTGCTGCAGGGAAGAGCAAACTGTTAACAGTGTAATAAAAGATTAAATATTAATAATAGTTGTAGGCAACATGTCTCTAGGGGGTGCCAGCCGCCCCCTAGCGACATGCTGCCCACTCAGGACTGCATGTCATGGGTTAATACATCATGTACAGTAAGCCGGCTATTGTCGGCTCTGTAGAATTTAATCAATGAAGCCGTGGCTCCCTTGTCAACTGTGCACATACCCACAGTCATGGCCAAAAGTTTTGAGAATGGCACCAAAATTATATTTTCACATGATCTGCTGCCCTCTGGTTTTTATTTGTGTTTGTCTGATGTTTATATCACATACAGAAATATAATTGCAATCATATTATGAGCACCAAAAGGTTATATTGACAGTTAGAATGAGTTAATGCAGCAAGTCAATATTTGCAGTGTTGACCCTTCTTCTTCAGGACCTCTGCAATTCTCCCTGGCATGCTCTCAATCAACTTCTGGACCAAATCCTGACTGATAGCAGTCCATTCTTGCATAATCAATGCTTGCATTTTGCCAGAATTTGTTGGTTTTTGTTTGTCCACCTGTCTCTTGATGATTGACCAAAAGTTCTCAATGGGATTAAGATCTGTTTCCAGGCCATGGACCCAAAATCTCTATGTTTTGTTCCCTGAGCCATTTAGTTATCACCTTTGCTTTATGGCAAGGTGCTCCATCATGCTGGAAAAGGCAATGTTGGGTGCCAAACTGCTCTTGGACGGTTGGGAGAAGTTGCTCTTGGAGGACATTCTGGTACCATTCTTTATTAATGGCTGTGTTTTTAGGCAAGACTGTGAGTGAGCCTATTCCCTTGACTGAGAAGCAACCCCACACATGAATGGTTTCAACATGCTTTATAGTTGGCATGAGACAAGACTGGTGGTAGCGCTCACCTCTTCTTCTCCGAATAAGCTGTTTTCCAGATGTCCCAAACAATCGAAAAGGGGATTCATCAGAGAAAATGACTTTACCCCAGTCCTCAGCAGTCTACTCCCTGTACCTTTTGCAGAATATCAGTTGGTCCCTGATGTTTTTTCTGGAGAGAAGTGTTTTTTTTGCTGCCCTCCTTGAAACCAGGCCTTGCTCAAAGAGTCTCCGCCTCACAGTGCGTGCAGAAGCACTCACACCAGCCTGCTGCCATTCCTGAGCAAGCTCGGCACTGCTGGTAGTCCAATCCCGCAGCTGAAACAGTTTTAAGATACGGTCCTGGCACTTGCTGGTTTTTCTTGGGCGCCTGGAGCCTTTTTGACCACAATGGAAGCTCTCTCCTTAAAGTTCTTGATGATGCAATAGATTGTTGACTGAGGTGCAATCTTTCTAGCTGCGATACTCTTCCCTGTTAGGCCATTTTTGTGCAGTGCAATGATGGCTGCACGTGTTTCTTTAGAGATAACCATGGTTAACTGAAGAGAAACAATGATACCATGCACCAGCCTCCTTTTAAAGTGTCCAGTGGTGTCATTCTTACTTAATCATGACTGATTGATCGCCAGCCCTGTCCTCATCAACACCCACACCTGTGTTAATGGAACAATCACTAAAATTATGTTAGCTGCTCCTTTTAAGGCAGGACTGCAATGATGTTGAAATGTGTTTTGGGGGTTAAAGTTCATTTTCTAGGCAAATATTGACTTAGCAAGTAATTGCTGTTAAGCTGATCACTCTTTATGACATTCTGGAGTATATGCAATTTGCCATTAGAAAAACTGAAGCAGTAGACTTGGTTAGAATTAATATTTGTATTATTCTCAAATGTTTTGGCCATGACTGTATACGTAATGTACATATAGAATGTGCCGCTGTCCGAGGTCCTGTAGGCATTTACATTAGATCTATGGGGGTGCACTGCCCATAGATCTAATGTAAATGCCTACAGGACCTTGGACAGCGGCACATACTATACGTACATTACGTATAGTATGTGCGCAGCTGACAGGGGAGCCACGGCTTCATTGATAAAATTCTACAGAGCCATCAATACTGTACATGATGTATTAACCCATGACATGCCGTCCTGAATGGGCAGCATGTCTCTAGGGGGGTGGGCAGCATGTCTCTAGGGGGGGTGCCCACCCCCCCTAGAGACATGTTGCCTACAACTATTATTAATATTTAATCTTTTATTACACTGTTAACAGTTTGCTCTTCCCTGCGGTAGCAGGGATGAACAAACTATACGGTAACTGCATTCCTCCAGATTACACATCCGGAGCAATCCGGTTACTGCATTGCGGGTCAGAGAACCACTCCGAAAACTGCAGCCTGCAGGATTTTTCACACAGGCTGCATATTCGGAGCCAGTAACCGGATTGCTTGTAAAGCAATCCGGTTACCATAATGGGCTCCTATGGGGAGCGGTTCCTGCTCCGGTTTTGAGCTTTTTGAAAGCTCAAAACCGGATCAGGTTTTAAAAAAAAAAATGCAAGTGTGACCCTAGCCTAACAGTGAATAGTTATGCCACATGGGCATCCCACATGTCATGCATTAACACATCTGTTTGAATCACCCCATGATTGTTTGTCATGTGGGGGCCTAAAGACTGCAGGACATTTCCCACAGCATACATAACACCGTAACCCATTGTGCCCTTGAGAACATCCAGAGAACTAAGGCCATATGGGCATAATATGTTATGTGATATGGTGTTACTATATCATGTTTATGTGTACAACCACATTATACACATGAACCGTACATAGCCTCTTTAGATCAAAGTTACTTGAGTCTCTCCCAAATCAGGGGAAGAACATGATTACTACATACATTTACATGCAAAATAATGTAGGCCTGTACACCTACAAATCTGCAACATGGTTGCAGAGCATAGTAACATAGTAACATAGCCGACACATATAATGTCCCATTGACATCAGTGTTCTGGTGGATTTGCACAATTTCTTCATTATTTACCACATCTGCCGCCTAACGACTGCACTTGCGGCACACTTGCGGCAAGCCCCATTTATTCTCTATGAGGCTTGCGGCAGGTGCGTCAAATGTGGTTTCTACAGCAATCTGACAAATCTGGCAGTTGCGGCAGATCTCCAAAATCACAAATTGCTTGGCTTGTTTTATATGTCGCAAGTGCCGGATTGGGCAACAAAACCGCATTTGAGGCACCAGCCCCAAGTTCCATAGGCAATGAATGGGGCTTGCCGCAAGTGTTCTGCAAGTGTGCCGCAAGGGTCCAGCAATTACCGGATCATGGCAAAAACCGCATTTGCAGCACCTGCTGCAACTCCCATAGAGAATGAATGGGGCTTACCGCAAGTGTGCCACAACTGTACCGCAAGTACAGCAGCAACGCCGAAGATGCGGAAGAAGCAGAAAATCTGCCGGATGAGGCAAAATTCTAAAAAAAAGAAAAAGAAAAAGGGGGAGGGGGGAGGAACATGGTACTGAAATGTAACTAATCACAATCCTATACTCAAGGAAGTATTGGAGCAGGAGGAGCCAGACAGGGTCTCAGCTATAGACAACTCCATATTACTCATCTGTAGAAGACACACACACACAAATTGATAATGTGTACTCTTTTATTTTTTAAAACAAAAACTATTGTTAGAAAACAGGATTTACATGTATACATACCTTGTAGGGCAAGTTAATGACCTGGGGGTCTCTCACCCCACTGCAGTTGGTGACTTTCTGCTTTTCAACCAACTTTTAGTCACATGCAGAGATCACGTGACCTGTGATATGCCTTAATTTGCATATCCTGTTTGGAAAACGCATTAACGCATCCTGGAAATCCAGCATCCATGTGTGCCATGCGATACGATTGGGTTTGTCATAGACTCCAATGATAAATTAACGCATCCGGCACAGTCAAGTTTCCCAAAACGGCCCTGAAAATGCTGCAGCCCACGTTATGATGTGCACTACAAAAAACGCATAGTGGCAAACGCATACCAATTTGGCCATGAGTTATTTGTGTTGGAGTCAAAAGGTGCATTAATGCATCCCGGCACCTCCCTCCCCGCACCCTCCACTGATGTAATACCGCGACTGGAATAAAGAAACCTGTCTTCACCGGTCCAATGAGTGCTGCCTCCTTCATTCTTTATGGCATTAATGCATCCGTTTGCATACATTGTTTGGTGTTAATAACGCATCTGTTCACTGAATGCTACAATGCTAGTGTGACCCTAACTTAAAGCGAACCTGTCACCCCCCCTGGACATCAAAAGCTATAATAGCCACCTTCTGCAGCACTAAGGCTGCATTCAGGGAAGGTGGCTATAGGCTTTTGATGCCCAATATACAGTTAAATATTCACTTATATAACTGCTTACAGTTTAGAAGACCTAAGACCGGGAGGCGGGGTTTCGTGCTCCTCCGACCCGCCCCCTCTTGTTAATCATCCTGGTCGCCTGCTGCTGCCTCCCCTCACAGTCTAGCATGAACGCGCACCTCCGTTCTCCTCTATGGCGCCGCGCATGCACTGTGCGCCAGGTGTCCAGGAAGTCGTCGGGCTGCGCGCACACAGCGCATGCGCGGCGCCATAGAGGAGAACGGAGGCGCGCGTTCATGCTAGACTGTGAGGGGAGGCAGCAGCAGGCGACCAGGATGATTGACAAGAAGGGGCGGGTCGAAGAAGCGCGAAACCCCGCCTCCCAGTCTTAGGTCTTCTAAACTGTAAGCAGTTATATAAGTGAATATTTAACTGTATATTGGGCATCAAAAGCCTATAGCCACCTTCCCTGAATGCAGCCTTAGTGCTGCAGAAGGTGGCTATTATAGCTTTTGATGTCCAAGGGGGGTGACAGGTTCGCTTTAAAGTGCAAACCTGAAGGGGCAGTGTCCAAACCCACAATCAACATCAAACAGATAATATCAGGCAGCACTCCAAATTAGGTGAAAAAAGATGTGGATATTTACTGATCCATGGCATGGTTTCGGTAGATTGCTCTACCTTCCTCAAACAATGTGCTCATGCTCACATTGAATCAACATTTAAACAGTGTTATGGTGGGTTTACACACACCAATCATTGTATCCAATATCTGAACAGATCTCTGGTTGCAGTGAAATCATGGACACATAGTTCCATTTTGTGGCTGTGTACAACATGGAGCAATCTGTCCATGATTTCACTGCAACCAGAGATTGGTTCAGATATTGGATACAATGATTGGTGTGTGTAAACCCACCATTACAAGTGTTCAACAATGAATCAATTTAGACAAATTACATCGTGTGCATAATAAATATAACAATGCTCATTATATGTTCATCATACAGTGATCATTTCATAGCTCATGTGCATAGACAGATACAAAGATCTGTTTTCATAAAAATGCATGTGCAAATATAAATGTACTGTATCTTTCTGAGAACACTACCACTCTTAAGCCAGGTTCACACATACAAATCTATTTTTTAAGATCCGTTTTTCAAAGGATGCTAATAGTGTCCCCTGTGGTCCTGGATGTTTTTGGTAAATTTTGGGACTTAGTAATTCTTTCATTTAAAACGCATATGCGTTAACGCAGATGCCTATATGTACCATGCGTTAACGCATGTGTTTCTCATAGGGCCCCATGTTAAAAAAAACGCATGTGTTTTTTGAAATCGCCCCAAAAATGCAGCTAGCAGCATTTTTGGGCTGCTGCATAAAAACGCATGCGTTTTTTAAAAAAACGCACACACATGCGTTAATGCATATGCGTTTTTGAACTTTGAAGAAAAAAGTCCAAAATGTTCCCAAAAACGGATTTAAGGCAAAAACTGATTTGTATGTGTGAACCTGGCCTTATGGAGGTGCTATGTAAACTCAAAAATATTAGAATCTGAGAGTACTCAGTGGTTGATACCTTTTAATAGCTAACTGAAAAGATGGTAAGTAAAGCAAGCTTTCAAGACACCATGGCCTCTTCGTCAGGCTGATAAAAGGTATCATCCACTGAGAACTCTAATATTTTTTTTATCTACTGGCTAACACGGTGTAAACATTCTCTAACTTATATAAACTCAAATAAGGCATACAAATTCAATACTCTACTGTAAGTTTTACAAAAGTGTCTGTGTCTGTGAGTTAATGAGAGTATGTGTGTGTGTCTGAGACTGAATGCCTGAGACTGAATGAGAGTCTGAGCCTGAGTGTGAGAGTCTGAGCCTGAGTGTGAGAGTCTGAGCCTGAGTGTGAGAGTCTGAGCCTGAGTGTGAGAGTCTGAGTGTGAGAGTCTGAGCCTGAGTGTGAGAGTCTGAGCCTGAGTGTGAGAGTCTGAGCCTGAGTGTGAGAGTCTGAGCCTGAGTGTGAGAGTCTGAGTGTGAGAGTCTGAGTGTGAGTGTCTGAGCCTGAGTGTGTCTGAGCCTGAGTGTGAGAGTCTGAGCCTGAGTGTGAGAGTCTGAGCCTGAGTGTGAGAGTCTGAGCCTGAGTGTGAGAGTCTGAGCCTGAGTGTGAGATTTTGAGCCTGAGCATGAGTGCATCTGGGCATGAGTGCGTCTGCGTATGACCCTGTGAGTGTGTCCATGTCTGAGCATGAGAGTGCATCTGCATCTGAGCCTGCGAGTGTGTCTGCATCTGAGCCTGAGCCTGTGAGCCTGTGAGTGTGTCTGAGCCTGTGAGCCTGTGAGTGTGTCTGAGCCTGTGAGTGTGTCTGAGCCTGTGAGTGTGTCTGAGTCTGTGAGTGTGTCTGAGCCTCAGCCTGTGAGTGTGTCTGAGCCTCAGCCTGTGAGTGTGTCTGTGTCTGAGCTTGCGCCTGTGAGTGTGTCTGTGCCTGTGAGTGTGTCTGAGCCTGTGAGTGTGTCTGTGTGTGAGCCTGAGCCTGTGAGTGTGTCTGTGTCTGCCTCTGAGCCTGTGAGTGTGTCTGTGTATGCGTCTGAGCCTGTGAGTGTGTCTGCATCTGAGCCTGTGAGTGTGTCTGTGTCTGAGCCTGTGAGTGTGTCTGAGCCTGTGAGTGTGTGAGCCTGTGAGTGTGTCTGAGCCTGTGGGTGTGTCTGAGCCTGTGAGTGTCTCTGAGCCTGTGAGTGCGTCTGAGCCTGTGAGTGCGTCTGAGCCTGTGAGTGCGTCTGAGCCTGTGAGTGCGTCTGAGCCTGTGAGTGCGTCTGAGCCTGTGAGTGTGTCTGAGCCTGAGTCTGTGAGTGTTTCTGAGCCTGTGAGTGTGTCTGTGTCTGAGCCTCTGAGTGTCTGCGTCTGAGCCTGAGAGTGTGTCTGAGCCTGTGAGTGTGTCTGCATCTGAGCCTGTGAGTGTGTCAGTGTCTGCGTCTGAACCTGTGAGTGTGTCTGTGTCTGAGCCTGTTAGTGTGTCTGTGTCTGAGCCTGTGAGTGCGTCTGAGCTTGTGAGTGCGTCTGAGCCTGTGAGTGTTTCTGAGCCTGTGAGTGTATCTGAGCCTGTGAGTGCGTCTTAGCCTGTGCCTGTGAGTGCATCTGAGCCTGATCCTGTGAGTGCGTCTGAGCCTGTGCCTGTGATTGCGTCTGAGACTGTGAGTGAGTGAATCTGTGTGTGTGTAAAAAGAAGGTAGACCAGGCTGGGGACATCAGTACAAAAGGGGATCAGGATGGGGATATTAGTACAAGAAAGGGACCAAGATGGGGACATTACTACAGGAAGGGAATAAAGATCTGAACAGTGCTACATTGAGCAAAAAATTCTGGTATTACTAAAAATATCACGTAGGCGGCCGTCACACGCAACGATATATGGTTAGATATCGCTTGAACGCTCCTGATTAAACATCGCTCGAACGATGTCTGTGCGTGTGACGGCAAGACACGACCAACGAGAAATGATCAGATCGTAAGATCGAGATATGAGATCCGGACCTCATATCTGACGATGTTGGCTTAGTGGATAAGCACAATTGATGTGTGTAAATGAATGATATCGTTTGAAAGCCGTGAATTGAGCGATGCCGAAATCTAACACGTAGGCGTGCCGGGTATTCACCTGTGTCACGCCTCCTCAGTTGTGATTCGTGAACCCTCATGCGTTACGATTGGCTGGCGCAACCTCAGATCCTATTGGTGGAAGCTCCTGCGTTCCCACTGGTTGTTCATTCACAAGGCGCCATTTTGCAAGAGCTGTCACTTCAGCACTACACATAGGCGCCGTTTTGCATCATCATGACCTGTTCCTTTCAAATTACGGCCCCACACAAGTGCGCAAAGCTAAAAATATTATACTATGTTATGGACTCAATATAGTATGCACACTGTCGTACACCGCAACGATATTGCTGTACGTAGCGCAAAACGTTGCGTTACACCACGGTCCCTTGTTATTGGCCCCTAGGTGTCGCCTAAGTGTTTATGGCCGTGTCACGGCACGTACGGCGCCTTTAAATCTTAATAAGCCACGCAAGCGAACGTATTGACGTCATTAAAAGTTGGTTTCAGTTTCATTCCGCCTGCAAGGTGCTAGCTCCTCCCATGCCCATTGCAGCACAGTCATGGCCGCCGCACATCGCGCTGCAACGTGGGGGATGGCCGAGCTCCTGATCCTCATTGATCATTGTGATCGATTGGATTATTGGGGCCACCATCAGCACCGGCACCCCAGGCTGCGTAAACGCAGCACTGTACGCAAGATCCAGCGTGCCCTGCTCCGCCAGCTGGGGGTTGAGAGGAGTCCAAAGCAGATCCAGCATAAGATTGCGGATCTGAAATACAAGTGCCCAGGCCGCATAGTAGACATCCGTGCCAGGATTGCCAGGCTGCGTGGTGAGTAACTGTTGGACCCAAACACAAATCTGCACATGTACATGTACCAAACTAGACAGCACTGTCTCCAAACATATTAGGATAGTGTTGTAGCCGGCCTGGACCCGCCCATGTGGTACCATATATTCTGCGTTGAGGCAGCCTTCACAGGTGCATATGGCTCTGCAGCGTTCTGCCGAGCCATCTGCAAGCCTCTGCATGCAGACAGCAGAGATATCCCGAAAAATGCTTCCCACGGTGTCTGCAGATGCTTGCACACACCCCTGCGCATCTATTGGCCCCCATGACTGATCTGTGTGCATGCGTAGCCATGGTTACAGATCACACACTCCCGTCCACACCGGGAATGCAACCTGTAATGGTAGCCAATGTGAGTGCATGGCGGTCTGCATGCATCTGCAGACACCGTGTGAACCATTACAAAGGCTAGGTCTGCCGGCTGCATGCAGAGGCTTGCACATGGGTCGGCCAAACGGTGCGTAGGCATGTGCAAGTGTGAGGTCAGCCTACTTTGGAGGCAGGCCCTACACTTTGGGCTGGTCGGCCAACCTCCAACTCCCAAAACATAATTTAAAAACAAGTTGAAACCTTAGCTCAATTAAATACACTCTTCAGGCTGTATCTTTACATTTATTCAATGCCGGGCCCAGGCATCATGGGAAGGGGATGGCCTGTGGAGTCCATGTGACATCTAGTACTGGCAACTGGACACTACCTCCCCTTGCCATGCTGCCTGAAAACTTGGTCAAAATACAAAACATTGGCAGATTGCTGATTGTCACACACTTTGGAAAGGACAAATCAAGAATGAATGGTAATCAACATACATTCCTTTACTGGGTATTGACGCACCATGTTCATGTGAGAAGAATTTCCATTGCCTGTGGTTTCGCACACAAACCTGAGTATGGGCAAACGAGTCATGTGCAGCACAAATGGTGAGCCCGCACTCAGCCGTAACCTCACTATATTAGTGCCTAACCTGACTCCACACTGACAATTGTTTGTGGAGACATATGGATCATCCAAAAACAAACCATGAGACACTAGCCCACAGATGTGGCACTGTACAGAGGGGACAAGATAGACACACCATGATGTTTGACCATAAAGAACAATCGCACCTGACCCACATGACTAGACAGCCACAGTCGAAACACCATCAGCTTCTGCCCGTACCTAAACTACAACACACATACCTGAACCATGTGTTGCTGTATGTGGCCAACAGCAAACCTATCTTCCTAGAGTAGTCGAACTCCTGTCAGTCAACATACTGTGTTCTACCCACAGTACATGCATCCAACATGACCTTGTCCCAGATTTCGTAATGTTGGAAAGACAATAGGCACACAATTAAAAAGATAGGCAACAATTATTAGAAACTTTCTCCTAAAAGCTTGTTCATTGTGCTTCCAAATACAGATGCTGCGGACTCCTCTTCGGAAGATGGCCAGCATGGCCCACCTGCAGGTGGACCACCTAACCCACCGGCACATCCGGCACCAGGGACACCATTCCCCCCTAGTAATGGCGCCCATGAGGAGGAGGAGTTGCCATCTGCTGCCGGCCATGAGGAGACCGAGGAGTGGTCCGGCCAGTCTGGGACGGAGGAGGCTTCTGTGGGGGAAATTATTATATTTCCTTATCAATATGTAGCTATTAGAGATCATATTATATGTTAATATCACAAATATAACCAAAGTATTAATATTCTGGATAAAATATTAAGTTTTTCTATATCAATTAATATGTATATTAATAGATAAGAGTTGTTCTCTTCTCTCTCTCACTTTCATAGTTTCTCTATATGTTTTTCCCTTCTTTCTGTCAGTATTTCCTTCAACTGCTTTCCTGACTATACTGGTTTCCTTTCTGCCTCCATCTTGTCTATTTTCTTCCATATATTTTATATATCTCTGCTTGTTTATCTCTCTGAGTTTCATTTCTCGCTTTCTACTCTGTATCCCCAACCCCCTTGCTGTTCTTGACTATTTTATGGTTTAAGTTGAGTTTTGCAGAAGCTGTTTAGATCCATCTGGACAAAGGACGTGGGATGAATGGGAAACAGACAGATAAGGTGCCAGGATGAGGCCTGCATTGAAAGGAGTATCAAGGATGGAATGTGGAATGACCTTGTATGTTACCAGCTACCAGCTTGAAGATGACACCCGGCCAGGAGGCGTGAATACAAGAAATAAGACAAAGGACTCATTAAACTAGCCAATATACTCATAGACATTAGCTTAAACCCACCTGACTTTTCACATAATCCCACCTTGCTCTCTGATTATGTACGCCCATTCTATGGATTATAAAATGTAGTGTATCCGGAAATGTAGTTGTTGTTGCTGTGATGTTGCCATTGTAGTTACTTGATGAACATAATATAAGTCTGAAACAGATCTCAGTCTGATTTATTCTTATAGTGGTACCATATGTTCATAGTCTAATTTGGAATGACTAGTGAATGAGCAAGACGCGAATGCCGTACTAAAGTGACCTCGGCATTTTTGGCGCCCAGCACGTGGGGCGTGATCTGTGGTCCACGGCTCTCCGGACCTACGCGTGGATATCTGTGGACGATCTGTGACGACTGACGAGGATTGATCACCCTCCAGAGCACGAGGTAAGTGGAAAGACACATTTATATGTGCTGACCCTTCCTCGTGTCTCAGTCGTTATAGATTGTTCTGTGGGTGTCTAGTGGGTACGGGGGGCAAGCGGTCGTGTGGTGAGACCGTGTTTGACCCAGCATCACGTCTGAACCAGCAGCATTTGAGTCACGCAGCCTTCTGCGCGTGTCTGTGTTTTCACCACGTCTCCTCCACTGGTCATTAACATTCTGTAGCTGTTAACCCTTCCCGTGACTGTTATTGTGCATAGAAACGTATAGTGAGACTTGATAGGCATGTGTGCTGGAGGACGGTGTAATGAAAGTGAAAGGAGACGCAACCTCTGTGATTTAATAGTGAAGGAGAATTTCTTCTGAACTGAAATACCGTAGCAAAGTAATCTGTAAGCACTGGGTCTCAGTGTTAGGGGAGCATAAGAGCCGGCTGGCTTTTATGACTCAGGGGTGTTGTTGAGTAGGGGCTCCGCACCTCAGAAGTGTTGTTGAGTTGTGGCTCCTCACTTCTTGGATCGGAGACGGAGCGTGGAGCCAATTGGCTCTATACTTCGTAGAAAGAACGGGACACGGAATCAGCAGATTCTGTGTTCGGAGGTACATTGAGTTGGAGCTCTGTGCCGGGTGATAATACAGTGTATGGAGTTGGAGCTCTGCACTTGTGAGTTAGTTGGCAGAACGCGGTGTCCATAGACCCAGCGTTGGGAAGCACATGGAGTTGTGGCTTTGTGCTTAGGCATCAAAGGCAAGTTTAGAGACAATAGGCTTTGTATTTGTCTGCACGTGGAATTTGGATTCTGTGTGCAGTGGTATGTTGAGTTGGAGCTCCGTATCACTAGACTGAATACAGAGGCGACAAGCCTGGTATTCACTCGAGCACGTGGAGTTGGGGCTCCGTGCTTTAAGGGGAGGGTGTGCGGCAGTTGAGCGGCACACTCGGTAGAGCTGGGAGTACGTAGTACTAAGTACTGTATATTCATTGAAGTTGATCTGGGTTGAGTTGAGTTGGAGCTCCTCAAGCCGCAGGGAAAGGTACGTGGAACTTGGGTTCCGCCCCTTGGGAAAGAGCAAACTAGAACACGTGATCGCTTGGGCTCCGTGTTCCTTAGGTAAAAGTATCACCGTACGTGGAAGCCGAGACTCCAGACGGTGGGGACCCAGTGTTGTTTACTGTTGTCAGCGTTCTGAACTGCAGTTGGGACGTAGTATTGAGTCATGTTGCGTCTTGTAGTGCAGAAAAAGACCGTCCCTCATAAGCTGGATGAGGATGTAGAAGAGGCAAAAACGTTAGTGGCATCACGGGAAGGAAGGCAGGCAATTAAAAATGTGGAGAAATTGTACAAACTTGCTGGTTTGCCCTCATCAGGTAGATTGCAGCCGACTGTGTGGCGCGATCTGATTCAGAAGGAGAAGGGAAAGTTGAGAGATAAAGGTCTGTTGGACCAAGCGCAAGCTCACCTGCGAGTTGCGCTGAGCTTGAAAAATGAGGGATGGAAAGAGGTGGATGGAGAAGGAGGTTCAGAAAATGCAGAACCTGTGTTTGGTTATAAAAAGTTTGTTCCTGATGATTCTCAAATATCAATTGTAACAGATAGTAAAATGGCCGCCACGCCATTGTTATTGAGTACGCTATCCCAGCCACCACCCTATCATGGCGGCGATACAAGGTCCCCGGATGTGTGGGTGTGTTTCTAACTCCAAAGTGGTTAGGATAAATTAGAATAAGGTGTATATAATCTTATGGAGATCATTCTGTTTTATTGAAGTTATGCCGATTGTCACTACACTCTATTCACGGTCTGTCTATCAATATAGTTTATTATTTTTCCTGTCATGGAAAGTTTTTTAAGTTATAAAGAGTAAGTGAAGAATTAAATATTAAGCCACGGGATCTGAGATAATGGCTAAAATTGTTAGTTATATATATAGCTACAAGTGTGAAACAGTTAATCAAATTTGTAAACTCAGTTTGGGAGAGAAGGATTTCTTTTTTTCTATTGAATTCCTTATCTAAGCAGCTGTGTGAAAGCCTGTTTCTGTAAGAAAGAGGGGAGGGAGAGAGCTAAAGAGAGGGGGGCCAAGTGAAGGGTGGAATCTGCACACTGTGACATGTACACTGGAATCTTACCCATCTTTCCAAGGATCCTGAAAGGCAAAGATGGATTTTTGACATTTATGGTAGTTGAGTATTAATAATAATGTCTAATATTGAATACAATAATAGTAATCAGATTCTTATTGATTCATATGAGTGAATGTTGCCAATAGCCACCTGCAGCACAGGGATAATTTAGCTAGAGATGTAGTTATGGCAGGGAGAAACTTTCCCTTATTTATGGTTGTTGTGTGTTTTAAAAATTAAGCTATCTAGAGGGAAGATTAATATACTGAGCGCCCGAGGGAAATAATATATATATTGACGCTGTGGGGAGGTGGTACTAGACAGGAAAATCTAACTACAAGGTGATGAAGTTATTGTTAAGTTAATAGATCCAGAATGTATAAGGTATGTCGATAAGCAGGAATATAGATTGTATTTTAAGGGGACACTCAATTGAGTCAATGTGAGATGTTAGAGATGGAAATTAGCAAGTTTGATGAGAAAAGCAACAGAAAGTATAGTTTAGAAAATAACACAAAGTCGAAGAAAAAAAAAAAAAAAAGGGGGGAGGTGGAAAGACAAGAAAGAAGAAAGTAGTTAGGTCCTTTATCAGAATTGTGGACATCTTCTGGGCATGTCAAGGCCGAAAAGTTTGAAAATATGGAAGGGAGTGAACCACTCCTCCACACCTCCTTAAATTCCTTCTATCAGAGCAGTCTTTGTTCTTTACTATGTGAGAATATTTTTTGTAGTCCGTTATCTTTTCTTATAGGGGAGGGGTAAGGGGCTTTCTGGAGAAAATGCTGGTAGCAGGAATTTTGAATTAAAGGTGATGTTACACATGTCTGCTCTGATGTACAGCACCCATATATTATAAGAATTTTCTGATCTCTGAAATTAATACAAATTTCTTTAAGTTTTTTATTGCAGATATGTTTATAGACCAAAGAGATTTTATGCTGGATAATGGTAGGATCCTCACATGAGGTAATCAGAATATTTGGTTCTGACTTGCACTTTCTGAGCGAATGGAGCGATTTCCGGTTGAAGAATTCCTTAACAATACGGTAAGCCTACTAAATGCAGTATTGGTATATTACGGTGAGGTAGACACCATGTTATCAGTCTAGGATGGTATAATCATACTGACAATCACCACAGGTGTCCTGTCCTCTCGGAGGTAGAAGGCAAGCTACAACAAAAGGAAGGAAAGGTAATGGCGGGTGGTTGCCCCATCCCAGCCGGGTTGTGTCTGGCAGCCTGAGCCCTCTCTATAGTCGACTGCCTTATAGGGACTGACCGAACCACTAACAGTGTTAAACTAGGAGTCGTGAGAGGGGACAGGGCAGGCCATGATGTCTCTTATCAGCAAAAGTTAGACTGGTCTCTGCTTGGCCTCACTTTACGCCTCAAACTAGGTCACGGGTGAGATCAGGTGAGTACCTCCTAGTTCGCTCCTGGTACAGGTAAGCTGTGTATACTATCCTGCATTATTCTTGCGCACAACACGACTCAGAAAGGTACGGGCTTCGAGCGGTGATCGCTCCATGGGTTTTGGAAATTGCAAATAGTGAGCGGACAAGGAAACCAAGAAAACTGTATAAAATTGTCCCAATATATGTAAATCTCTTTCTTCTATCCAAGGTATTATAGAATGTCAAACATACCCTGGTTAAAATGTTTTTAGAATAAGTAAGTACAGGAGTACATAACATGGTTCTTGTATGATTTTGTTGTGTATCTCTTTTCTCTTGTGGATAACTGTGCTTATTTGCAGATATTTAAGAAGTTTATATCCTTTTGTATACCCTCCATAATGATAGTGGTATATGATAAAGTGTTCAAGGGAGAATGAGTCTTGTACCTTTAAGGTTATATGTTACTAATAGTGTAAAACTGATACACCATTCCCCAGGCCGTTTCTAATATGTTCTGAGGTTTTCGTTAGTAGGAACCTTTAAATTGGGATTTTGTAATGAAAACAGCTCTGTAAGTATAAATTTATTCAGTTAATATATATGATATATGTATGGTATTTACTGGCTGTGTGGGGATGGTAAGCTCCGATCTAGGTTACCTATAGTCTGGACAGGACAATGCACTTTGATTAAATCAGAAATGTAGTTCAGAATCTTGCCATGGGACCCAATGTCTGTTTATAAAATAGCCAGAAAACAAAGAAGCCTTAATCAGTTACACATGGGATATGAGGAAGACCCTCAGGTATACATTGATGCTATTGGTGTGCCAAGGGGGGGTGCCTGACCAGTTTAAGGCCCAAAATCAGGTAGATGCTGGATTTGTTTCCTTAATTCCACAGGTACAGATCAATAAGAACGTTGATTGGATTAATTATATATATTACAGTGAGCAAAGGTTTGTCAACTATGGCCGAGATGCTTTCCAGGGTATAGTTGAGGAACTAGGTCCCAATACTAGAATGACGCTACAAAACAGGTTGGCCCTTGATATGCTCCTAGCTGAAAAGGACGGGGTCTGTGGAATGGTGAAAGAGGAGGAATGCTGTATATATATATATATCCCGCAAAATTCAGGGGAAAATGGGAAAACCATGATAGCCCTCAGGAGAATTATTAAGGTGCATAATACTCTGCTGTGTGATTCTCTTGTATAGAAAGGTCACTGCAAAGATAGTTTCAGCTCATACCTATCTTTACCAAGAAACTGATACATCTGCTGAAGGAAATATTGAATTAGAGGAAATGCCTAAAGGTATATCCCTTAGACAGTCTAAAAATCTCCCCTATTGTCATACCCAGTTGAGGGATTTGAGTTAAGGGACAGTGGGAGAACTCCATGTGAGGCTAGAGTAGGATTCAGGTGTCTGGAGACCTTTCACAAGGAAAGTTATAATAGAATCCAAGCACTCATCTGGTTCAGTTTCAAGTGATTTATTGTGAAGCACACATGGATGGTGAGGTGACAGCAGCAATAACGTTTCGGCCCCCAATTAGGCCTTTCTCAACACGTCACTGCTAATGATGTTAGGGGAGTAAACATCAGGTATGGAGCACTGTATGGTAAGACGAGAGCCCCCTGCACCATGGAACAGTACATCTGTTGCAGGCCTATTAGGCAGTGTATCTGTGCAGGCTTTGTGCTGTACCCATAGGTATGTGGAATGTTCCAGAATGCTGGAGAATCGTCTTATTATGTTTCTGATAGCCCCTGATGTGGTAGCTCCCAGTGTGTGACCCCTGGTCTGGGGAAGTACCGTTAGTATCGTAGTCTTGGGAGAGCCAGCACCGTCCGTGCCTAGGCTGAGAGGCTGACTCTCAGCCTAGGCACGGACGGTGCTGGCTCTCCCAAGACTACGATACTAACGGTACTTCCCCAGACCAGGGGTCACACACTGGGAGCTACCACATCAGGGGCTATCAGAAACATAATAAGACGATTCTCCAGCATTCTGGAACATTCCACATACCTATGGGTACAGCACAAAGCCTGCACAGATACACTGCCTAATAGGCCTGCAACAGATGTACTGTTCCATGGTGCAGGGGGCTCTCGTCTTACCATACAGTGCTCCATACCTGATGTTTACTCCCCTAACATCATTAGCAGTGACGTGTTGAGAAAGGCCTAATTGGGGGCCGAAACGTTATTGCTGCTGTCACCTCACCATCCATGTGTGCTTCACAATAAATCACTTGAAACTGAACCAGATGAGTGCTTGGATTCTATTATAACTACGATAGAGATCACCAGATCCTTTCCTACATAGCACCATCAACCTCCCACCACTGAGTGCTGGTCATAAACGATATAGACTTTCACAAGGAAAGGGTCTCTGAGATGCTTGGATGAAGAAATCCCTTTCCCTTTTTCCCATCACATGGACAGTCTCAGAGGTTCCTGAGTTCTCTAGGGAAACATTAGGAGAAGTTGTAAATAGAAAAATTAATATTTAGGGGGGATTGTGGGGGAAATTATTATATTTCCTTATCAATATGTAGCTATTAGAGATCATATTATATGTTAATATCACAAATATAACCAAAGTACTAATATTCTGGATAAAATATTAAGTTTTTCTATATCAATTAATATGTATATTAATAGATAAGAGTTGTTCTCTTCTCTCTCTCACTTTCATAGTTTCTCTATATGTTTTTCCCTTCTTTCTGTCAGTATTTCCTTCAACTGCTTTCCTGACTATACTGGTTTCCTTTCTGCCTCCATCTTGTCTATTTTCTTCCATATATTTTATATATCTCTGCTTGTTTATCTCTCTGAGTTTCATTTCTCGCTTTCTACTCTGTATCCCCAACCCCCTTGCTGTTCTTGACTATTTTATGGTTTAAGTTGAGTTTTGCAGAAGCTGTTTAGATCCATCTGGACAAAGGACGTGGGATGAATGGGAAACAGACAGATAAGGTGCCAGGATGAGGCCTGCATTGAAAGGAGTATCAAGGATGGAATGTGGAATGACCTTGTATGTTACCAGCTACCAGCTTGAAGATGACACCCGGCCAGGAGGCGTGAATACAAGAAATAAGACAAAGGACTCATTAAACTAGCCAATATACTCATAGACATTAGCTTAAACCCACCTGACTTTTCACATAATCCCACCTTGCTCTCTGATTATGTACGCCCATTCTATGGATTATAAAATGTAGTGTATCCGGAAATGTAGTTGTTGTTGCTGTGATGTTGCCATTGTAGTTACTTGATGAACATAATATAAGCCTGAAACAGATCTCAGTCTGATTTATTCTTATAGTGGTACCATATGTTCATAGTCTAATTTGGAATGACTAGTGAATGAGCAAGACGCGAATGCCGTACTAAAGTGACCTCGGCACTTCTGGCAACTCCTCCCAGCCATGGATGGAGGAGGATGATGACATCCCCTCACCACCATGCCCACAGGAGGGCGAGGATGCTGGACAAGAGCCTGATTGGCTGATTGGCCACCCTCCAGCCCAGGGCCATTATTGCCACCAGGCCACGTCATGTGGCCGCAGAGCCCCAGCCCCGAAGTTCCCCCACCTGCCACACTGTCCAGCCCGGTGGCTAGCCCAGGGGTCGCCATGTCCCCAGACACGGCTGATGAGGAGGTGCCCTCCACAGCCGCGCCTGCCGAGGAGGAGATGTCGGCGGCAGAGCCCGACACCGTGCCCTCCACAACCGCGCCTGCCGAGGAGGAGATGTGGGCGGCAGAGCCCGACACCGTGCCCTCCCCAACGGGGCCTGCTGAGGAGGAGATGTGGGTGTCAGAGCCCAACACCGTGCCCTCCCCAACAGGGCCTGGCCAGGACGAGATGGCGGTGGATGATCGGGACCCACACTTGGAGGACTATGGTGGTAAGTTTATAATTGTGGGGCATAGACCATGCATACTGTATTGAGTGTTGTGCTTATGGCCCACATCACACACACAGATAATTGTGCAGATATAGTTCAGATATCTGTGGTTGCAGTTAAATCATGGACACATTGGTGCTTTTTGTGGCTTGGTCCAAATGGAACAATGTGTCCATTATTTCACTGGAAACAGAGATCAATTCAAAATATAAGCCGTGAGATCTGTATGTGTGACGTGGCCCTATCTTCCCTCATTATTGTGTCAGAGTGTGCATTTATTTTGGCCCATACTGTTTGTGCAGATGGCGAACGTGCAGGTGCTGCAGGCTGGAGTCTAAGTGCGTCCTCATCAACCCCTGATAGTGCTGAGGGTGTTGAGCACGAGGGTAAGGAGCATATTTTTTTTTTAATTTTAAAATATCCACAATGACTGTTGTTTTGTAACTGTGGTCATCATCCCAATACAGGTGTCCCTACTTTGGATGATGTGATCCGGGCACACTTGGATTTTGCCATACAGCTGAAGTTGGCAATCGAGCGGCATATCCAAGACGTGGTCCGCTTGCGGGAGATGCTGGCTGCCCTACATCAACGACATGGTGGCCTCCCATAATCTGGTGACAAATAGACACTTGCAGTGTCCATCCTGACCTGAAGGACTGTTGCCCATGTTGGACCCAATATGCCTTTTCTTACCATGTTGGCATTGTTGTTTTTTTCCTAATTTGCCCCCGTTGGGCTCTTTTCTTATAGTGTCCAACATTTGGACCATAGGGAGTGTGTTGGGGCTACCACGTTGGCCTCTTTTATTATAGTGTCCAACATTTGGTCCATAGGGAGTGTGTTGGGGCTACCACGTTGGCCTCTTTTCTTATAGTGTCCAACATTTGGACCCTCACAAGTGAGTTGGGGTTCTTCCTACACTCAAACAACAAGGTGTACTTGGTGTGCACGGTATGCCACATTTTGAACAAACAATAAAATGTTGATACAAATCTTTAAGTCATTCCCTTTATGTAAGCACACGTATATGTAAAGATTATGGGAGGGTTATGTTGGACTTTAAGGGCATCAAGGTCAAAACATAGCCTCAACAGGTTGAGGCAGAGGAAGGGGTCAATAACACATGTTCTAACACAAGGTGCACATTGTGAGCATGCCGTATGTCCACCAAGCAAGCACACATCCATTTTAGGGAAAGGGTTGATTGTAGTTTGGAAATACTCTTACACCATCACCAAAAATGTGGGTTCACTCCGTCGAGATTTAAGAGCTGGTGACTCCAGCCACAATAAGTTTTAACAATGTTGGCACTAAATACAATGATGTTAAGGCCACCTCGGCGGGCTTTTGGGTCAACCTATAATTAGTGAAGGCTACTGCTCAAGACCAAAGATTTAAGTATAATGCCCCTCTACATATGTAGGTAGTGCTAGATACAGCATGTGGGATACTATATATGCTGATCGACAAACAATGAGGTATTTTCTTGAACCCAGAATGCAACAATCACGGACAACATATTTAACCAGTGTAAACTGAAATTGTATTTTTAAGAACCAAAATTTCGGATCATCCGTCCATTACTGCACAAAACAAAAAGGGACAATATAACATTTGTAAAGAAAATACCAGCATATTGTGGTTTGAAAAGGTACAAAAAAAAAACCTTGTTGGGTGGACATACCCAAAGGAAAAAATTAATAAACACAAAAATAAATACAAAATAAAACAAACTATAAATCTTCATAATGGGGCTCTTCCCCATATTGGGCTTCATGCTGGAAGCTAGTTTCGGCCCGTGGCTGTGGGACGAAACCAGCCCTGCCTCGCCAAGCCATGTAATGGGCTGGGGCAGATCTCCGGCCAGGGGAGTATTGGGGAGGGCCATGGTAATGCCAGCCCTGTAGGTTGGCGGGTGGCTGGGGAATGGGAGCAGGGAAAGTGGAGGCCGCATTCAGGGTTCCCAAACGGGCCTGCTCCATGACCAGGAGCATGACCCGCTCGGCATGAACCCTTTGTTCCGGGTCAAATGTAGGGAGCCATTCGTTGACCAGTCCGGCAAAGGCGCATTGCGGTTCACGGACCTGCTGCGTCAAAACCTGCTGCGCCACGGACACAAGTTCATTGGCAGATGATGGTGGTGGGTTTCTTTCCCGGGCCCAGGGACGTTGAAGGGAGAGAGAGGCCCGGTTGCCCGATGAGGCCCCCTCGGGAACGGGCCCAACTGACGCTTGATCTGGTGTGCTCATCTGTGACCCCGAAGAGGGCCCTTCAAACAGATCCTACATGTGGAAATGCAGAACAGATCAGCAAACATAGCAGTAAACTTTTTGGATGTTTTTACAAATGAAGGAGAATGTGACATGTATGTCACTACACCACACTGTGCCTGATGTCCTGCAAAGATGTCCTGACAGGGCGTTACAGCTTGGGCCAATAACACAACACACAGTAGTTGGGTGCAATTGGAGTGATTGCTACAATTTTAGGTGCTGGAAACAGCCTCCAGAAAGATGGGAGGCCATTCGGGTGTAGTTTTGCCTTGTGAACCTTCAACACATGGATATTAATGTAGGCAAACATGTGTATGCTGTGAGAATTGTGTTAGTAGTGGCATAGGTCACCGACTTACATGTTGTTGGTCCACGGCATCTTCCCCATTGGCTGGTGGCTGGCTGAACGCCTCACTCTCCAGCACTGGCCGCGGCTCCTGCTGCTCCAAAGAGAACAGCATCATCTCATAGTACCACAGTGTGGGTACGTAGAGGTCCTCTGCGGCCCTTCCGGATCGTCACGATTCCTGGACCTTTTTATGCTCCTTAGTGAAGACTGTCTTTAAGGACTGGATCTTTCGCTTCACAAAGTCGACGTCCAGCTGTTGGCCTGGGAGATATTGACGACACACCTCCAGCAACTTTTCATACGCCGCTAGTCGGAGGGCCCTGTTGTTATATCCAACACTGCGGCATTGCCATAAACAGGGGTTTGCCCTGTATGCCTCAATGAAGGCAGCGACAAAATCCCTATTTGGCCGGGGCATCTGCAATACAAATAATAAATCCATTCAGTACACATCAGAGGGGTCCATGGTTAAAACCTTGTGAAACTCACATCCACAGGATGATAAGTCAGCTGACATGATCAATGTGAAATGCCAATGCTCCAAACCACCAGAGCAGACTTGCTTCTACAAAGATTCTTGCTCAAGTCACATGGATGTGTGCTGTTGTGACAGTGACAATCCAAATTTGTGGCTGGAGTACCATATAATAACCAGCATTTAGATGTGTCTGTCTCATCTAATAATGTGAACATACCTTGGCTTTATAACACACAGTGTCCAAAGTCACAAAGATCAGGAAAGTCTCCAAGATGCTGGAAGCTGCCTGCTCAAAATCACTTGTGTGAAGGGACACACAAAAGAGCAGGGACGGCACACATGTTGACAATGCACTATTTATCCTAATTGAAGCAATTGCTGTTGGATTATCACAGCTGCGATATGCATATGCATCGCAAGTGCCACGCCTGTTATAGGACGTAACGTCTGCGTTGGGTGTGGTCCAGCACGCCTGCCGTGTAACATAGCCTCGGCGTTGGGTGTGCCACAATGCTTCAACCACGCCTGTTTGTAGGGCGTTCCAGCGTGGTGGGGTGTGGGGTAGCGCCCAGGAGACACACCTGCTTGGAGGACGCTTCGCCTTGTCATTGGCTGGGGCAAGTATATGTTGAGGTGACGTTGGCACCAACATGTATTTTCTGCCGAGTTGTTGCCGGTATGTATATTGTTATTCCGCATGTCAAACATTGTGAATGGGGGACACTATAGCGTTGTCAAAATGGGTATGCCATGTTTTCTTGTTAAGTCCACCCATCTGCTGTATAGGGTATATTGTAAAAAGTATTTTTTTGTCCTTTTTTGGATAGGAAACTTTGATCACTACAGCATTACACTGTTGGATTTTTTCCTTCAGGAAAATCAATATCTTTTGGGTGGATTGACATTTGAGTGACACCCATCTCAGCGACCACTGCATGTGAGTTATTATTGTGTGTCTGTAGTGTTGCTTTCTCAATACATATCGACCTCCATGTGTGGGATGTTTTTGGTATTTGCGTTCTTAATGCTGTAGAAAAGTGTGATGTTGGTAGTGATCTACATGTGTGTGTAGGGCTTGTTTTGGGTTTTATTTTGGTGACAAAGGCATTTGAGCGTGTAAAACATGTGGAATTCCTCAACACCTTCATTAATACTGTATGTGTTGTTAGGTTTGCGGACATCATTTCAACATGTGTTGTGCACCTGTACATATTTCGCCAATGTCATGCTCATTAGTGGTCACTTTTTTAATGTTCACATTGTAGTCAAACCACCTTTGTGCATAGGCACCGTTGGAAACATCATTTTGCCTCTAAACAGCATGAATCCGGATGAACATGCCGTGGTGGGGGCTGCCTTTCTGGTGCAGGCAGCACGTCTGGAGGAGGAGAGGCTGGAGAGACGCAGGAGGAGACCATGACGCATCTGGACCAGGGAGTGGCTGCAGCAGCGCAATCAACATTCACACATTTGCCTGGTGCACCAACTTCGGGCAGACTTCCCACGGGACTTCCAGCATTTTCTGAGGATGACAGAGGAGTCCTTTCAATTCCTGTTGGGCGCAGTCACCCCGCTCATTGCACGGCAAGATACTGTAATGCGTCCAGCAGTGCCTGCGGAGGAGAGGTTGGCCGCCACACTGCGCTTTCTCGCCACAGGGCGCAGCATGCAGGACTTGGAATACTCGTCAGCTATGTCGCGTCCGCTCCTTAGCCAAGTGATACCGGAGACATGTGAGGCTATATTGCGCTGTCTGGCTCCTACATACATGCGGTTGCCCCAAAACCCACAAGAATGGCTGGCCACTGCCGCCGAATTCAGCCATAAGTGGCAATATCCGAACTGTGGTGGTGCCATAGACGGCAAACATATTCGAATCACCCAACCACACCACAGTGGCTCTTATTTTTATAATTACAAAGGCTACTTTAGCATTGTTTTGATGGCAGTGGTGAACGCCAACTATGAATTTATGTCTGTGTCAGTGGGAACAAATGGGAGGGTTTCTGATGGGGGGTTTTTGACCAATCTTCTTTTAGCCAATAACTCAAAAATGGCCGTCTCAATTTGCCGCCCACAAATGTCACCTGTGGAAACCTGAACTTTGTGTTCCTGGCGGATGACGCATTCCCACTCCATCCCAATTTGATGAAACCATATCCCCAGAGGCATCTTAATGCACAACAACGCATTTTTAACTATCGCCTTTCCCGGGCCCGGCGAGTGGTGGAGAATGCCTTTGGGATTATGGCTAGCCGGTTCCGGATTTTCCACACGGCCATTAACATGAAACTGGAATCTATTGACCTCGTTGTTATGGCCTGTTGTGTGCTGCATAATTTCCTCCGACGCCGAGATCACCAGGCCTACACACCACCAAACTATGAAGAGCACATTGACTCCAGCAATGGGGAGGTGGTGTTGGGGGGCTGGCGTGCTGATGCACCACACATGGCAGGACTACAGCCATTAGGGGGCGTAAGCAGCCGCCAGGAGGCACAGGAGATGAGGGACCGGTACTGCCAGTACTTTAATGGCCCAGGGGCTGTGAGCTGGCAACACAACCTCCAGTAGTTAGCAGTGTGCCATGTCTAATTTGTCATTGCACAGTTCGAATGTGTCCTGAAGCTCAGGGTTGTAGCCAGGACATGTGTCCCTTTATAATTTGCTACAGGTGTTATTTTATTTTCCCAACCCAGATTTAGGGAACAGTAAGTTAATGTTTTGAAGAGGCCGAGGCCTTGCCTATTTGAGGGGAGCTATGTGTCGCAGACATACCTGTTGTCTGTGACATAAGCCGGAGAATTTTGCTTCTTGGTGCATGTTGGCACTAACATTTTTATTTGAGCTGAAGGGCCCGGCTTCTGGGTCCTGTGAGAGACGGGCGGGACCAGGACCCACATACCTCCCCAAAGGCCGTTGTGACAGTGGTCACATTTTTGTATCGTAGCACCTAGGGACAGAGTTAGGACTGTCTCGAACATGGCCTACCGTGAAGCTGGTGAGGCAGCTTAATGTACGTTTTATGGAAAAAACGTACCAACAAAAAGGCCCTGATTTTTGTCCCAGGACTTGGTATTTGCTACAAAGTGTATTTAGGAAACCAGATTAAATACACACATACATATGTTGGGCCACATATATGGTGGTCCCAACACAAGTGTTGGAAAAGCAGAGTAGAGAAGGTCACAAACATTAGGGCCCCTGGAACAATGAATGCTGAGAAGCGTTTTGCTTCCTTTGCATTGACATACAGTTTCCACACAATACCGCTTGTCAACACATGCGCTTTGTAAAACACCTTTCCAAAAATTATATCAGAAACAGCACAGAGCAAACACTCACGTGGTTTACATGCGCTTTAAACAAAAACAGTCATGCCGCACACACAGCTCGCAACAGGGTGACAGTCCTTTACGGGTCACCAAACCGGCAACCATTGACCAACGCATAAGTGTTCGGATTGTGCACGGCGCACAAGGGGGATAGCGGTTTCTATCTTTCAGTAGTGACATGTAAGGTTTTTTGGATAGCAGTACGTGTTTACACATGTACATTGCGATGCACATCACAGGACATTCGGAAATTTAGGCCGCCATGTTTCCAAAGACATCTGACCAATGAGCACTCAGTACTGGCCACCAATGATGGAGTGAGGGGCGCGCCTTGTAATACATGTAGCACGCCTATGTGCTCCAATTTACCTTCAAACACGTCCACATTTACCCCAACATCGTTTACGAGGTTTCTGTGTGACTGTTTGCTAACGATGTGCACAGATGATAAGTAGATCGCTCATAAGACCGCTGGATCGCTGCATCGGGGAGTCGTATGAGCGATATCTGTGCGTGTAACGGTACGATGAACGATCACACACATCGTTCGGACAATGTGCAAATCCGACATCGTTTCTGACATCGTTATCTATATCGTAGCATGTGACGGCCGCCGTAGTCCTACAAGCAATGCGGCCCCTGATAAAAAAAAAATGTTTCTATGTGCGGCCCACCAACCCAGCCGAGTTTGAGACCCCTGCACTAGGCGCTCTTACTCAATGCACATACCAAGCACATTTTCTCATAGAAAAATAGTCAACATGCATTATATAATTAATAATTTCATAACAGTACCCGCCATAAACCTGTGGGCATTCTCTTCATACTTCCACAACTCTGAAAGATAAAATAGTAGAATCTACTATATAATTGTCTAAGGGTTTTTTTGAGTGTGTCTGTCACCGAAATCGCACGCCAGACACAGGCCGCTCATTGGCCGCCACCGAAAGCTTCAGCGCCGCTCTCGCTGGGATGCATGGTGGCTGCAGGGGCGGCTCTCCTCACAGCCCCCACGTGGCATCCCCGCTCTTCCTGCCCCCACTCCCCACGGCACACCCGCTCTTCCTGCCTCCGCTCCCCTCACTGACACAGATATCCCACTGGAGCGGGTGCGCCCACCTCTGACCCCTCTTGCCCGCTGCTGCTTTCCCGCCACCCGCTGCTCCATTCCCTCCCCTTGTCGCTCCATCCATTTCCTCTCCCCCCGCTCCATTGCCCTCCCCCCGCTCCATTGCCTTCCCCCACTCCATTACGCCCCCCCCCCACCGCTCCATTACCCCCCCACTGCTCCATTACCCCTCCCCGTCCCAGTCTCACCCACCGCTCTGTCTCACCCGCACCTGGTAATGAGCGGTCATGTGACAGGCTCTTCAGCCCGCCTATCACATGACCACTCATTACTTGCTGCGATTTAAACACTGGGTGCGGGTGAGGCCGGATGGGAGGGGAGATCCATCCTGCGCTAACCACTGGCCTTCCATCCTGCGCTGACCACTGGCCCTCCATCCTGCACTGACCACTGGCCCTCCATCCTGCGCTGACCACTGGCCTTCCATCCTGCACTGACCACTAACCCTCCATCCTGCGCTGACCACTGAGCCTCCATTCTGCGCTGACCACTGAGCATCCATCTTGCGCTGACCACTGAGCCTCCATCCTGCACTGACCTTTGAGCCTCCATCCTGCGCTGACCACTGAGCATCCATCCTGCACTGACCACTGAGCCTCCATTCTGCACTGACCACTGAGACTCTATCCTGCACTGACCACTGAGCCTCCATCCTGTGCTGACCACTCTGCCTCCATCCTGCACTGACTACTGAACCTCCATCCAGCACAGACCATTGAGCCTCCATCCTGCGCTGACCACTGAGCCTCCATCCTGTGCTGACCACTCCATCCTGTGCTGACCACTCAGCCTCCATCCTGTGCTGACCACTGAGCCTCCATCCTGCACTGACCACTGAGCCTCCATCCTGCGCTGACCACTGAGCCTCCATCCTGCACTGACCACTGAGCCTCCATCCTGCGCTGACCACTGAGCCTCCATCCTGCACTGACCACTGAGCCTCAATCCTGCGCTGACCACTGAGCCTCCATCCTGCACTGACCACTGAGCCTCAATCCTGCACTGACCACTGAGCCTCCATCCTGTGCTGACCACTCTGCCTCCATCCTGCGCTGACCTCTCTGCCTCCATCCTGCGCTGACCACTGAGCCTCCATCCTGCGCTGACCACTGAGCCTCCATCCTGTGCTGACCACTCCATCCTGTGCTGACCTCTGAGCCTCCATCGTGCGCTGACCACTGAGCCTCCATCCTGCGCTGACCACTGAGCCTCCATCCTGCACTGACCACTAAGCCTCCATCCTGCGCTGACCACTGAGCCTCAATCCTGTGCTGACCACTCTGCCTCCATCCTGCGCTGACCACTCTGCCTCCATCCTGCGCTGACCACTGAGCCTCCATTCTGCGCTGACCACTGAGCCTCCATCCTCTGCTGACCACTCCATCCTGCGCTGACCACTCTGCCCCCATCCTGCGCTGACCGCTCTGCTCCCATCCTATTAAATAGAGAAAAAGCTGACCAGTATAAATGGGCGTTCACAACATATCATTAGCTCACAAATCTTTATTCCGAAATACAATGCACAGGACTAAATTAAAAACAATTAAAAGAGCCCCATACAGAGCCACAGGTATACACTAAATCTCTATCCACTTAAGCATATAAATAATGATAACAGAGTATTCCACAATAAGCCATACTCCAACAGACAGAAACACTATAAGTTGTCCTCATACAAGATTCCATAAGGGATCACCATGGAGAAAAAAAAGTGCAATAGAGCAGATGCAATCAGTCACTCCATAACCTACGATTAAGTCAGCTGTGTGGGCAGAGAGTGAGTCACGCACAATGCTCCCATCCTGCGCTGACCACTTTGCCCCCATCCTGCACTGACCACTCTGCCCCATCCTGCGCTGACCACTCTGCCCCCATCCTGAGCTGACAACTGAGCCTCCATCCTGCGCTGACCACTCTGCCTCCATTATGCGCTGACCACTCTGCCTCCATCTTGCGCTGACCACTCTGCCTCCATGCTGCACTGAACACTGAGCCACCACGCTGTGCTAACCACTGAGCCACCGCACTGTGCAAACCACTGAGCCACCACACTGTGCAAACCACTGAGCCACCAAATACACTGCTAACCACTGAGCCACCATATACACTGAAAACCACTGAGCCATCATACTATGCTAACCACTGAGCCAGCATATACTGTGCTAACCACTGAGCCACCGTATACAGTGCTAACCACTGAGCCAGCGTATACATTGCCAAACATTGAGCCACCATAAAGTGCTAACCACTGAGCCACAGTACTGTGCTAACCACTGAGCCAACATACAGTTCTAACCACTGAGCCACCATACAGTGCTAACCACTGAGCCACAGTACTGTGCTAACCACTGAGCCACCGTACTGTGCTAACAACAGAGCCGCCATACAGTGCTAGCCACTTAGCCACCGTGCAGTGCTAACCATTGAGCCACCATACAGTGCTAGCCACTTAGCCACCGTGCAGTGCTAACCATTGAGCCACCATACAGTGCTAACCACTGAGCCACCATACAGTGCTAACCACTGAGCCACCATACAGTGCTAACCACTGAGCCACCGTACAGTGCTAACCACTGAGCCACCATACTGTGCTAACCACTGAGCCACCATATACAGTGCCAACCACTGAGCCACCATACTGTGCTAACCACTCAGCCACTGTCACGATTACCTTGGTCAGGACCTGCAGCTCTCTGGCGCCCCCTTAGCCTGCTGGCCAAATCTGGTATTGCCAGAGGATAAGAACGGAGCCTAGCTGCCCTAATTTATGTTGTATACTGCGGCACGTGATGTGATAGGATGTATATATACCACCAGTTCCGGCTAGGAACGTATATATACCTCGATCCAGTCACCCTCAGGCCCACAATATCACATACCGTATATACTCGTGTATAAGCCGACCCGTGTATAAGCCGACCCCCCTACTTTTGCCCCAAAAATCTGGAAAAACCTATTGACTCGTGTATAAGCCGAGGGTGGACCCCAGCACAGGTATACAGCCCCCAGCAGTGTGGTATACAGGCCCCCCCCAGTGGTATACAGGCCTCCCCAGTGGTAGTATACAGCAGCCCCAGTGGTAGTATATAGCATCCCCAGCAGCCCCAGTGGTAATATACAGCAGCCCCAGTGGTAGTATATAGGAGCCCCAGCAGCCCCAGTGGTAGTATACAGGAGCCCTAGTGGTAGTATACAGGAGCCCAAGCAGCCCCAGTGGTAGTATACATCAGCCCCAGATGTATATACAGCCCCAGAGGTAGTATACAGCCCCAGTGGTAGTATACATCAGCCCCAGAGGTATATGCAGCCCCAGTGGTAGTATACAGGAGCCCAAGCAGCCCCAGTGGTAGTATACATCAGCCCCAGATGTATATACAGCCCCAGTGGTAGTATACAGCCCCAGTGGTAGTATACATCAGCCCCAGTGGTAGTATACAGGAGCCCAAGCAGCCCCAGTGGTAGTATACATCAGCCCCAGATGTATATACAGCCCCAGTGGTAGTATACAGCCCCAGTGGTAGTATACATCAGCCCCAGAGGTATATGCAGCCCCAGTGGTAGTATACAGCCCCAGTGGTACTATCCAGCAGCCCCAGAGGTATATACAGCCCCAGTATTAATAAACAGCCCCCCCCCTCCTTATCATGGTCCCCCAGGCTGCGGCAGCTGTCAAAATAACAAACAGTTTATACATCACCTTCCGACGCAGCTCCTCCGCTCGCCGGCTTCTTCTTCCTTGTTGTGCCGACTTCTGTGACCGCGCGCAGGAAATGACGTCATCTCCTGCGCCCGGTCACATGACACCGGCACAAGAAGAAAGGAGAAGCCGGCGAGCGGAGATGCTGAGGACCGGAGGAGCGGAGGAGCTGCGTCGGAAGGTGATGTATAAACTGTTTGTTATTTTGACAGCTGCCGCAGCCTGGGGGGCCATGATAAGGAGGGGGGGGGGCTGTTTATTAATACTGGGGGACCCATATTAAGGAGGGGGGGCTGTGTATTGCAATATGCACGGCATCCCCCCGCCGTTGATGGACGGGGGGATGCCGTGCATATTCATTGCACTAATGAGGCGGCCCCACGTGACCGCCTGCGGTCACCGCGGTCCCCTCCTGCCTCCTCCAGCTCCCGGTCACAGCCCCCCCCCACAGCATTACCGTATAGACCCGTGTATAAGCCGAGGGGGGGACTTTTCAGCCCAATTTGTGGGCTGAAAAACTCGGCTTATACACGAGTATATACGGTAAATACAGAAAACGTTATGCTGCCACCACCGATCTTTAAGGTAGACCGGGTACCTGTATGATAGCTTAAAAAAAAACGAGCAGGGAGGTCGTGAGAGCTCGTTCATAGGACAAGGAGATCTAGACTAGTAAATTATAATATTTTACTCCAAAATAGGCAGTGGTTACAAAAGATTTACAAGATATTACATAAGAGACAATTTACATGTATGAATAAACAGTTATAAAAATAAAAGGAATAAAGTAAGAAAGTTCAGACCTAGTCACGCATGGGTAATCGTAGTCCGTGGGGGGCCCCTCCCCAGAAAGGTAGGATTCCACCACACAGCTGGTAATCTGGCTATGTCAGGCCCCTTGGATGGAATGACCCAAAAATGCCTTCTTTGCTTTTATTAAACCAGGGGGAATCTGTGACCCCCGTCGCAGAGTGAGCCCTCCTTTGTGGGCGTGTCTACTGAGACCTCCTCTCTCACCAGGCTTAATAAATCTCCATCCTTCATATCTGGGGATGGGGTTGGCTCACAATTGTGATCTATAACTCATTTTTCATGTCAGGTAATTCTGAGAAGTTTGATACCAAATATGACCTCCTTGTGATATTTAGAACGGCAGCAATCCATTCCCAGGTTCCTGAACGTGGTATAACTGTACAAAACACATCATTAAATGCGCCAAATGGTAAATAACCTGAAAATGTGAATTCTGTGTTTGTGGCATGAAAAGATCTTCTTAAATTCGATATTGAAAACACTGTAAGTTTAGACAAAGGATTTTCTTTAGCAGAGACAGAACTGGTTCAGACCTGTGTCCATCTCTACTCCCCTGAAAGGTATTTATTAGGGGTCGTAAAGGCTTAGGCTGGGGGATGCATGAAGAGGATCTCTGTAAGCTACTCACAAACCAGCTAACAGGGAGGAGGGATGGGGGAGCTAGCTTTGGCTGACTCTTCATCCTCCTAAAATCATGATCAATATTCATTTTCATGACACCTCCCCCTTTTCGATGACGCTATGGAGGAAGAACCTCTCGGTACTCCTCCAGGCGTGTCCCTGTAGGCTCTCCCCGCCGGGATAACCCATCAGCATTGCCATGCTCGCTGCCTTTTCGGTGTTGCACGGTAAAGTCGTACTGCTGGAGCGTGAGACTCCAGCGTAGCAACCTCCCGTTGGTACTGGACAGGGAGTTCAGCCAGCTCAGGGGGTTGTGGTCGGTCACGACAGTGAAGGGGCGCCCGTACAGGTAGGGCTGTAAGCGTTACAGGGCCCATACAATGGCCAGACACTCTTTCTCTATCGTGGAATAGGCCACTTCCCTCGGGAGGAGCTTTCGGCTGAGGTACAACACTGGGTACTCTTGGTTCCCTGAATCGACCTGGCTGAGCACAGCGCCGAGGCCAAACTCACTGGCATCAGTCTGTACTAGGAATGGCCGCTTGCTGTCAATCGCCCTTAACACAGGGGAGCTGCTTAGGGCAGTCTTCAGAGCCTGAAAGGCGACCTCGCAGGCCTCGGTCCAATCGACTGCATGGGGTAGGTTTTTCTTGGTGAGGTCTGTGAGAGGCTTCGCAAGGCTACTATAGTTTGGCACAAAGCGCCTATAGTACCCTGCAGTGCCCAAGAAGGACAACACCTGTTTTTGGTCCTTGGGGTGGGCCAGGACACGATAGCGTCCACTTTCCCGGGCTCTGGTTTCAGCGTGCCCCCACCTACCCGGTGCCCCAGGTAGTGGACCTCGTTCATGCCCATCTGGCACTTTCCTGGCTTAATGGTCAAGCCTGCCTGGTGGATGCGCCCGAGCACCTGTCGCAGATGCTTGAGGTGATCCCCCCAGGTGGGACTGAAGACGGCAATGTCATCCAGGTACACCACCGCGTACCTCTCCAGTCCCGGGAGCAGGGAGTTAACCATTCTCTGGAAAGTGGCCGTGGCATTTTTCATGCCGAACGGCATGACCGTGGATTCGTACAATCCAAAGGGGGTGATAAAGGCTGACCTCTCCTGGGCCTCAGGGCTCAGGGGGATCTGCCAATATCCCCGACTCAGATCCATAATGGAGAGATAGCTTGCACTAGCTAACCGCTCCAGCAACTCCTCAATGCGTGGCATTGGTTGTGCATCGGAGGCCGTGATAGCGTTGAGCCCCCTGTAGTCCACACAGAATCGGGTGGTCCGGTCCTTCTTTGGCACCAGGACTACAGGGGAGGCCCACGCACTCTTGGACCGTTTAATCACTCCCAACTACAGCATCTCATCGATCTCCTGGCGCATGACGTGCTGTACCTCGTCGGAGATTCGATAGGCTGTCCGCCCGAGTGGGGCATGATTACCGGTGTCCACCTCATGGACCGCCACCTCCGTCCTGCCAGGCATGTTGGTGAACATGACTTGGAAGTATTCCAGCACTGCTCACATCTGAGACCGCTGGCTTGTGGATAGCAAGGTGCTTATCTCCACATCCTCAATGGACCCGCTGGCCTTCGCTTGGGCCAACATGTCCAGGAGGGGATCTTCCTCCCCATCCTCGGGCAGGTTGCAGACCGGTAGGACACAGGGCCCACGTTCTTGATGAGCCTTCATCATGTTAACGTGAAAGGCCTTCCCCCTACCCCGCTCGGGGTCGAGGGTGACCACGTAGGTGACTGGGTTGAGCTGTTGGTGAATGACGTAAGGGCCTTCCCAGGCTGCCTGAAGCTTGTCCTTTGGTACGGGGACCAGCACCCACACCATCTGACCCACCCGGTAGGTCCGCTCTCGGGCGTTCTGGTCGTACCAATGCTTCTGGTCAGCCTGGGCTTGCGCCATGTTGACATGCACCAACTGCGTCAAGGTCTGCATTTTGTCACGGAAACGCATGACATACTCTACGATGGACACTCCTGGGGTGCTCTGCTCCTCTTCCCAAGATTCTCTTACTAAATCAAGGGGTCCAAGGGAGAGAACCCAGTCGAGGCCTGTGGGACCTCTCGGTAAGCAAATAGCAGGTGTGGGAGGTAACGTTCCCAGTCGCGTCCCTGGGACTCAACCAGCATTTTCAACATCTGCTTGAGGGTAGCATTGAAGCGTTTGCACAAACCATTGGTTTGGGGATGATACGCACTCGATACCAGATGCTGCACCTACATTTTCTTACAGAGGGCCTTCATTATGCCAGACATGAACTGGGTCCCCTGGTCGGTAAGCATCTCCCTGGGAAATCCTACTCGGGAAAAGATAGCCAACAGGGCATCCGCCACCTTATCTACCCTAATTAATGACAGAGCCACTGCCTCTGGGTACCGGGTAGCAAAGTCTACCACAGTAAGAATGAAGCGCTTTCCAGAATTGCTGGGTATGGGCAGTGGTCCCACGATATCCACAGCAATCCGCTGGAAAGGCTCCTCTATCACGGGCAAAGAGTTCAGGGGTGCTTTGGGAGCTGGCCCTGATTTACCCACTCTTTGACACGTGATACAGGAGCTGCAGTAGTTTCTCACATCTGTCCCCATTTTGGGCCAATAGAAGTGGTGAGACAACCGGGCCTTGGTTTTGCTGACCCCCAAGTGTCCAGCAAGTGGAATTTCATGGGCAATCCGCAACAACTCCTCCCTGAATTGGTAGGGAACGACCAGCTGTCGTTCCCTAAGCCAATCCTGTTGTGGTGTACCGGGCACAGTCTCCCGATACAACCTCCCTTGGTCCCAGAATACCCTCTCCTTATCAGTCTCGGAGGGGGGCTTACTGGCGAGGATCCTTAACGTCTCTAGGCTAGCATCTGTATGCAGAGCTGCCTGAAACTCCTGGCTGGAGGCAGCCAGGAGGGACTTTAAGGCCACATCCTCTTCGGGACTCTCTGGGACCTGCTCTGAGTCCGAAACCGGTTCGGTTATTCCTCTGGGTGAGGAGGGTCCAGAAGGCAGAGGGTTCCTGGCGTTCTGGGCACTTTGACTGTGGGTAACGGCGGCTATGTAGGCAGTTTCCCCGGGGAATAACACAGTCCCATCAGCCTGCCTGGCTGTGGGTACTACTTCCCCATCATCCCCTGTTACCTCAGGAGCAGTGCTCATCATGGGGCAGCTACCATCAGCCAGGTCACCGTCTGTGGTGACACTGATCAGCTGCATGGCACTCCCTGCTTCAAGGGCCCTGGGACTCTTCCCATCAACCTTAGCACTAACGCTTGCTCCTGGTAGGGGATCCTCAGTAATATCACCCCGCAGAGTGACATGGCTGAGTTCTCCTGTACCTCCAGATACATCATCATCATCATCATCAACATCATCAACATCATCAGATAAAGCATTGACATTCCCATCATTAGCATTAACCTTATCAACCATATTAGATCGGGGAGGGGGGTCAGGGACATAATAAGCGAACATTTTCCCCAAGTCAGTCCCCAGCAAAACATTTGTGGGCAAGTTTTCGGACACCCCCACTTCCTTCACCCCACTCCCCGCACCCCAATCAATAAAAACCTGAGCCATTGGCAGGGGACAGCGGACGCACCCAATCCCGGTGACAGTCAGGGTTTTTCCTGGGATCAACTCTTCGGCGGGCACCAGTTCAGGTCGGATGAGGGTTCGTTCGGCCCCAGTGTCCTTGAGGCCCACAGTGACAGTGTCCCCCACTGTGACAGACTGCAAATTCTCGCAGGCCCTCCCAACCGACCCACCCACAAAAACAACTGATGCCTTCTGCCCTGGAGCCTTGGGTGGTAGATTCTTCCTCTGCTTCTCCGGGCAAGTGGCACTGAGATGACCGGTCTGGTTTCAGAAGTAACACTTGCGGAGATCGGATATCGGCCGAGTGGTGTTGGGAGGGGGGCCAGGGCCTCCAGAAGGTCGGCTGGCAGGGGCAGGGATGGTGGTCATCGGCTTACCCCCCTTCCAGCTGGTGATGATCGGCTTCCGTCCCTCTGGTCTCCGGTTGGCCTCGTAGGTGTCTGCGATCTGCGCTGCTTTGCTCGCATCTGGTGGCTCCCGATCCATCACGAACTGTTGCACCCCAGTGGGGCAAAGATGCAGGAACTGGTCTTTCACCATCAGATCCTTTAGCTGCTCAAAGGTGGTCACTGACAGTCCTTGGATCCACTGCTCGAAGTTGGTTCTGAGCCTGTGGACCACATCACTGTAGCTGTCGTGTGGTCCACGCTGGAGGTTCCGGAACTTTCTGCGGTACACCTCCGGAGTCAGCTGGGGCCTTTGGATTAGAGCCTTCTTAATGGCCTCATAGTGCCCATCTAGTTCTCGAGGAAGAGCCACATATGCCTCTAGCGCTTTTTCTCTCAGCGCTGCGATTAGGTACGGGGCATACTGGTCATTCGGCAGCTGGTACTGTAAGCACGTCTTTTCAAACCCCCTCAGGAAAGTGTCCAGGTCACCTTTGTCATCCAGCACAGGGAAATGCTCTGGACGAGGCTTGAAGGTGGCTGATCTAGTCGATTCAGAGTTCAATGGGGTAGATGAAGGCCTTTTCAGCTGGGCCATCTGCAGGACGTGGTCTCTCTGAGCTTGGGCCTGCCGCTCAGCTCTCTCAGCCTCTCGCTCGGCTCGCTGCTCTGCAGCCTCTCGCTCGGCTCGCCGCTCTGCAGCCTCTCGCTCGGCTCGCCGCTCTGCAGCCTCTCGGTATTGCTGAATGAGCTGCAGACGCCCCTGGGAATCCTCAGCGGGATAGTGCTGTAAGGCCAGTTGCAGATAGGGGTCCATGCTGACCTGGTCGCTGACACAGCATGCGTCTACAGGTAGGACCCCTGCAGGAACGCCTTCTAGGACTTGGCTTACATCCACAGGTAAGGCCTCAGCAGCAACACCATCCGTGCTTTGACTGACCTCTGCAGCCGGGAGCTGTGCATCAACACTGACAAGGCTTTGGCTGGCCTCTCCATTCACTGAGCTCTGGTGACGGGCTTGCTCTGCTTCAAGTCGTCCCAGCTCTGCGGCCATTTGGTCTCTGGTTTTGCCATTAGGGTCAAGGCCGTTGGCCGTACATATTCCAATTAGAACATTCTTTTTCATCTGGGCGTACCCGAGCTCTCCAACCAAGACCATGGTTTTCAAATCAAAAGATAGAATAGTAAAACAAAGAGGGGGGAGGGGTAACTGCTACACACACAGTATTGTCTCAGATCTAATAACCACTGAGTTCGATCTTCAAAACTTTTGTGCAGAGTTCTCTTAAGAACTGTGCCAGTTTTTAGTGAGAGGAATGATTGCTCAAACCAGATCACTAATGTCCTATGATCCCACCGCTCTGCCACCAATTGTCACGATTACCTTGGTCAGGACCTGCAGCTCTCTGGTGCCCCCTTAGCCTGCTGGCCAAATCTGGTATTGCCAGAGGATAAGAATGGAACCTAGCTGCCCTAATTTATGTTGTATACTGCGGCACGTGATGTGACAGGATGTATATATACCACCAGTTCCGGCTTGGAACGTATATATATACCTCGATCCAGTCACCCTCAGGCCCACAATATCACATAAATACAGAAAACGTTATGCTGCCACCACCGATCTTTAAGGTAGACCGGGTACCTGTATGATAGCATAAAAAAAAACGAGCAGGGAGGTCGTGAGAGCTCGTTCATAGGACAAGGAGATCGAGACTAGTAAATTATAATATTTTACTCCAAAATAGGCAGTGGTTACAAATGATTTACAACATATTACATAAGAGACAATTTACATGTATGAATAAACAGTTATAAAAATAAAAGGAATAAAGTAAGAAAGTTCAGACCTAGTCACGCATGGGTAATCGTAATCCGTGGGGGGGCCGCTCCCCAGAAAGGTAGGATTCCACCACAGCTGGTAATCTGGCTATGTCAGGCCCCTTGGATGGAATGACACAAAAATGCTTTCATTGCTTTTATTAAACCAGGGGGAATCTGTGACCCCCCCTTGCAGAGTGAGCCCTCCTTTGTGGGCGTGTCTGCTGAGACCTCCTCTCTCACCAGTCTTAATAAATCCCCATCCTTCATATCTGGGGATGGGGTTGGCTCACAATTATGATCTATAACTCATTTTTCATGTCAGGTAATTCTGAGAAGTTTGATACCAAATATGAACTCCTTGTGATATTTAGAATGGCAGCAATCCATTCCCAGGTTCCTGAACGTGGTATAACTGTACAAAACACATCATTAAATGCGCCAAACGGTAAATAACCTGAAAATGTGAATTCTGTGTTTGTGGCATGAAAAGATCTTCTTAAATTCGATATTGAAAACACTGTAAGTTTAGACAAAGGATTTTCTTTAGCAGAGACAGAACTGGTTCAGACCTGTGTCCATCTCTACTCCCCTGAAAGGTATTTATTAGGGGTCGTAAAGGCTTAGGCTGGGGGATGCATGAAGAGGATCTCTGTAAGCTACTCACAAACCAGCTAACAGGGAGGAGGGATGGGGGAGCTAGCTTTGGCAGACTCTTCATCCTCCTAAAATCATGATCAATATTCATTTTCATGACAGCCACCATATACAGTGCCAACCACTGAGACACCATAGAGTGCTAATCACTGAGTCACCATATACAGTGCTAACCATTGAGCCACATTAATGTTGTAATTATTGAGCCACAATATACAGTGCCAACCACTAAGCCACTAAAGAGTGCTGACCACTGAGACTCCGTATACAGCGCTAACTACTGAGCCAGTGTATGCTGTGCTAATCACTGAGCCCCCGTATACTCTGCTAACCACTGAGCCGCCGTATACTCTGCTAACCAATGAGCCGCCGTAAAGTCTGCTAAGCACTGAGCCCCCATATACTCTGCTAACCACTGAGCCCCGTATACTCTGCTAAGCACTCTGCTGCAGGCAGAAGGGGTCAGGGAACAGCGGTTGGGTGCAGGCAGGAGGGGCCTTCCTCCTGCCTGCACCCGGCCGCTGTTCCCTGGCCTTCTCCTGCCCGCACCTGGCCGCTCTTCACCAGCCCCCTCCTGCCCGCACCCGGCCGCTCTTACCCGGTCCCTCTCTGCCCGCTGTTCCCTGGCCCCCTCATTCCCGCACCTGGCCGCTGTCCCCCTCCTGGATTTCGGCACCGCTGCACACTGACACCGCTGCACACCGGTACTGCTGTAGGTATCTACTATATAATTGTTTACTTCTGCCTGTTTATCTGTAACGCAAATCCTGCATTGGTGATTGGTCAGGCCAGCCGCCAATGACCAATCAGCAACAGGGACCGTCCACCCGCAAATTGGTGCGAGATTTCAACCATGCTTTGCTGATTGGTTGCCAGCAATCAGCGATATTTGTGCAACATTTTAAACCCAGCTTCACTTTGCATTATTCTTAAATCTTCATAAATAAACTACATACATATTCTAGAATACCTGATGCGTTAGAATCGGGCCACCATCTAGTAAATAATAAAACTACAATAAAACCATAATACAAAAATTCACTTCAGCTCTTATACTCTAAGGATTTTTTGTTTAAGGACCTATCGGTATAGGGCTATGTCTATACAACTGTATGCAGCTTAAAATGAATATTTAACCTTTCCCCTGGCTTAAGAGTCCTTAATGCATAGATCCATTGCAACTCTAATTTTTTCAAGGTCTCCGTTTTATTTCCCCCTCAGCTGTGAATAGGTACGTGATCAATTATTTGGAATTTCAGATCTCTTTCCATGTGGCCTTTTTCAATTAAATGCTTTGGGACTGGTAAATCCTTCCATTTTTTACAGATGTCATATCTATGTTGGTTCAGACAGGTCTTCATGTCACACGTCATTTCCCCAACATAGAAACAAGGACATGGGCATTGTAACATATATATGACATACTCTTTTGAGCACGTCAAATAATGATTGATTTACATCCTTTGTCCTGTCCTCAGATTCTGAAACATGGATCCCTTGATCATATAGGGACAGTTAACACATGACAAACATGGAAAACATCCCGTTATTTGTACTCCTGTTAGTGACATTTGTTTATTATGTTTGTATGAGCCAATGTCAGATTTTACTAATTTGTCACCCAAATTGCTACTCCTGTGTTATGCCATTATTGGTGGTTTCTTGAATTTCTTTATCTCCTGACATACTCTACTCAATGTCGACCAATGATTTTTAATGACCCCAGATATAGCATCACTTTCCTCACATAAGTCCATTACACATGGGACCCTATTCTCACTACTCCTCTACTTTTTCCTAAACAGCTCCTTTCTTTCAACCATATTAACCTTAGTTCTTTGTCTCTCCAATATCTTATTTGGATAACAAGATTTGCTATACATATCTTTTTCTCATCTACAGACTTGAATAGCTTAGTCTGATCAGCAAAAAATGAATAGAATAGGAAATGCACCGAGTTGTCCTTAAATAATGCATTTATATCTGTTAAACATATGTGACATTCCCCATTGACTTCTATGGATTTGTACGTTGTCCGGTTTTCAAATGATAAGTGTAGCAGCAATGAGGAAAGCACTTAATGGAGTGGTAAAGATGTAAAGAGCTGAAATGAAAAAAGGGGCACAACAGTGTGTGTATCTGGCTAATTATCGTGATAAATAGGGAAATAATGAAATCCGCTCACCTGTTAGGGTTGTGAGACATCACAACCACTCTTTGCACCTTTAACAACTATAGATGTCAAGCTATTGCACGGTCTGCAGTAGTCCTCCCTCGATATAGATCCAGGATTGCAGGATGGAGAAAAGGGATACAAAGGACGCACTCCCACTCCGATATCAAACCCACATACACAGGCCATAAGAATTCAGTAGGTCGTATTTATTCTATGCGTTTCGGGGACAAGCCCTTCCTCAGGAACACCACAAATATTGACACAATATTGAGATGTACCAATAAGGAGGTACATCTTTTTATTCTGTCAATCTTTGTGGTATCCTGAGGAAGGGGCTCTTCCCCAAAACGCATAGAATAAATACGACCTACTGAATTCATACTGCCTGTGTATGTGGATTTGATTTCGGAGTAGGAGCGTGTCCTTTGTATCCCTTTTCTCCACCCTGCAATCCTGGAGTGGTAAAGAGAAGTATAAGGGTATGTGCACATCAGTCGGTTTGTGGGCTGGTTTTGCACGTTTTCCGTCGGCGGTTCCCGCTGAGTTTTATGTTAATTTATGTTAATCCTACCCACCGGTAGGATTAACATGCTAGTCAATGGAGTTTTGAAAACGCTGTGTACATTACAACGTTTTTTGTCTTGACGTTTTTAGTTTATTCACCGGTTTCCGACCGGTTCTCAAAGATAGAGCAAGCGACTTCTTTTTAGCGTTTTTCCAGCGGGTCCAGCTGAACAAGTGCAGCAAAGACCAGTCTGGAAATCGCTAAGGAACACGCCGGGGAAAACGCCAAGAACACGCTGTGCGACCGCTAGTAAAGCGATCGCAAAACGTTAGCAAAACGCTAACAAAACCAGGGACACTGGCGAGTGCAGAAAACTCAGTTTCTGCCAGTCTCCACCGGTTCCCGGTCGTTCTGCAAAGAAGCAGAAACGACTGATGTGCACATACCCTTAAAGTCTCTAATATTTATATGCAGGTGTGGACATGTATATTCTGTATAGATTTGATATGTAAAGTATATACCGTATATACTCACGTATAAGCCGAGTTTTTCAGCCCAAAAATTGGGCTGAAAAGTCCCCTCCTCGGCTTATACGCGAGTCACTGTATACTGTATACAATGTATACAGTATACAGTGCCCCCATCTATATACAGGCCCCAATCCTGTAAAGGAATAGATTAGTATACTTATCCATCCGCTGCAGCTGTCCCGCCGCCATCGCGATCCAGCTTCTTCCGTCTTCCAGCGTCTCGCGTCTTCTTCCGATGGTCGCAGGCAATGACGTCATTGCCTGTGTGACCGAGGAGGAAACCGGAGAAGACGCGAGACGCTGGAAGACGGAAGATGCTGGATCGCGATGGCGGCGGGACAGCTGCAGCGGATGGATAAGTATACTAATCTATTCCTTTACAGGATTGCGGCGGGGGGCCTGTATATAGATGTGGGGGCCTGTATATACCTCTGGGGCATATATATGTGGGGCTGCTGTATACTACCACTGGGGCTGTATTTACCTGTGGGGCTGCTGTATACTACCACTGGGGCTGTATTTACCTGTGGGGCTGCTGTATACTACCACTGGGGCTGTATTTACCTGTGGGGCTGCTGTATACTACCACTGGGGCTGTATATACCTGTGGGGCTGCTGTATACTACCACTGGGGCTGTATATACCTGTGGGGCTGCTGTATACTACCACTGGGGCTGTATATACCTGTGGGGCTGCTGTATACTACCACTGGGGCTCTATATACCTGTGGGGCTGCTGTATACTACCACTGGGGCTCTATATACCTGTGGGGCTGCTGTATACTACCACTGGGGCTCTTTATACCTGTGGGGCTGCTGTATACTACCACTGGGGCTGTATATAGCTGTGGGGCTGCTGTATACTACCACTGGGGCTGTATATACCTGTGGGGCTGCTGTATACTACCACTGGGGCTGTATATACCTGTGGGGCTGCTGTATACTACCACTGGGGCTCTATATACCTGTGGGGCTGCTGTATACTACCACTGGGGCTCTATATACCTGTGGGGCTGCTGTATACTACCACTGGGGCTGTATATACCTGTGGGGCTGCTGTATACTACCACTGGGGCTGTATATACCTGTGGGGCTGCTGTATACTACCACTGGGGCTGTATATACCTGTGGGGCTGCTGTATACTACCACTGGGGCTCTATATACCTGTGGGGCTGCTGTATACTACCACTGGGGCTCTATATACCTGTGGGGCTGCTGTATACTACCACTGGGGCTGTATATACCTGTGGGGCTGCTGTATACTACCACTGGGGCTGTATATACCTGTGGGGCTGCTGTATACTACCACTGGGGCTCTATATACCTGTGGGGCTGCTGTATACTACCACTGGGGCTGTATATACCTGTGGGGCTGCTGTATACTACCACTGGGGCTGTATATACCTGTGGGGCTGCTGTATACTACCACTAGGGCTGTATATACTTGTGGGGCTGCTGTATACTACCACTGGGGCTGTATATACCTGTGGGGCTGCTGTATACTACCACTGGGGCTGTGTATACCTGTGGGGCTGCTGTATACTACCACTGGGGCTGTATATACCTGTGGGGCTGCTGTATACTACCACTGGGGCTCTATATACCTGTGGGGCTGCTGTATACTACCACTGTGGCTCTATATACCTCTGGGGCTGCTGTATACTTCCACTGGGGCTGTATATACTTCTGGGGCTGCTGTATATACCACTGGGGCTGCTGTATATACCTCTGGGGCTGCTGTATACCACACTGTTGAGGGCTGTATACCTGTGCTGGGTCTACCCTCGGCTTATACACGAGTCAATAGGTTTTTCCAGATTTTTGGGGCAAAAGTAGGGGGGTCGGCTTATACACGGGTCGGCTTATACACGAGTATATACGGTACATCAAAAAGTACTAAATGAGTATAGGTATTTGACCTCATGTTCTTGCTGTTAACTTTTTACCCCACCTGGAAGATGTAAACTTGGTTCTCACTGATCCACCACACTTCACAGAATTCCAGTCACATTAAGGTCAGGTAATAACTGTATGATGTGTTTAAATGTAGGGACAACATGTCAACAAGTCACAACAGAACCATCATTTAAATCTGCAGCTACAGTGGTATCTTTGCATCCAAGGGAAATGGTAAAACTGTGAAGAAATTGTAATAAACTACATGAGGAGATGATCATACTCAAAACCAATTTTCTTTTTGCATAAATTACACCTGTGGTAGCAGCCTGATGACAACCATAAATGCCAGAATACAATATTGGACACGTGGAAATGAGTGAAGACGGTGGTAAAATTTCAAGCTGCCCTAGATCACAGCCCAATGATCGTTTTGCTTTCATGCTTCCTCTTGGGGCATATTCCACAGGACCTGTGATGATGTCACATGGTCCTGTGGATCATGCCCCAGGAGGAAGAGTGAAAGCAAAACAATCATTGGGCTGTGATCTGAGGCAGCTTGAAATTTTACCACCGTCTTCACTCATTTCTAAGTGTTCATCCTACGTTCTTGGTGGACATACTCTGCATAGTGGTGGTGGCTCTCACAACCCCAACAGGTTAGTGTATCTAGCTGGGATAGAAATATTTCATCCACGGGTAAGACCCCATTTTGCCCTGTCTTTCTTTTATTTATTCCAAGAATACAATGTTAGGATATTACAACTTTCCTTTTTGCAAATACACAAAGACATTTGTGAAATATGTCACACCCGGGTAGTACGGTAGGTGAGGAGGCACAATTGACCATAGACATAGGTGCCAAGAGATTGTGTGGCTTTTCTGTGGTGTTGTGCAGTTTTCGGTGTCATAGTGAACCTACCGGGATCCTGGCACTCCAGACCCATTTCCAGGGTACATGAGGTAGGTAAGTAAGAAAAAAGCAGACCGGATATTGGTATGAACAAATGATTCACTGAATAACTCAAAAATTAATTATATACAGTGTTGGCCAAAAGTATTGACACCCCTGCAATTCTGTCAGATAATACTCAGTTTCTTCCTGAAAATGATTGCAATCACAAATTCTTTGGTATTATTATCTTCATTCAATTTGTCTTAAATGAAAAAACACAAAAGAGAATGAAGCAAAAAGCAAAACATTGATCATTTCACACAAAACTCCAAAAATGGGCCAGACAAAGTATTAGCACCCTCAGCCTAATACTTGGTTGCACAACCTTTAGCCAAAATAACTGCGATGAACCGCTTCTGGTAACCATCAATGAGTTTCTTATAATGCTCTGCTGGAATTTTAGACCATTCTTCTTTGGCAAACTGCTCCAGGTCCCTGATATTTGAAGGGTGCCTTCTCCAAACTGCCATTTTTAGATCTCTCCACAGGTGTTCTATGGGATTCAGGTCTGTACTCATTGCTGGCCACCTTAGAAGTCTCCAGTGCTTTCTCTCAAACCATTTTCTAGTGCTTTTTGAAGTGTGTTTTGGGTCATTGTCCTGCTGGAAGACCCATGACCTCTGAGGGAGACCCAGCTTTCTCACACTGGGCCCTACATTATGCTGCAAAATTTGTTGGTAGTCTTCAAATTTCATAATGCCATGCACACGGTCAAGCAGTTCAGTGCCAGAGGTAGCAAAGCAACCCCAAAACATCAGAGAACCTCCGCCATGTTTGACTGTAGGAACCGTTTTCTTTTCTTTGAATGCCTCTTTTTTTCTCCTGTAAACTCTATGTAGATGCCTTTGCCCAAAAAGCTCTACGTTTGTCTCATCTGACCAGAGAACATTCTTCCAAAACGTTTTAGGCTTTCTCAGGTAAGTTTTGGCAAACTCCAGCCTGGCTTTTTTATGTCTCGGGGTAAGAAGTGGGGTCTTTTTGGTCTCCTACCATACAGTCCCTTTTCATTCAGACGCCGACGGATAGTACGGGTTGACACTGTTGTACCCTCAGACTGCAGTGTAGCTTGAATTTGTTTGGATGTTAGTCGAGGTTCTTTATCCACCATCCGCACAATCTTACGTTGAAATCTCTCATCAATTTTTCTTTTCCGGTCACATATAGGGAGGTTAGCCACGGTGCCATGGGCGTTAAACTTCTTGATGACACTGTGCACGGTAGACACAGGAACATTCAGGTCTTTGGAGATGGACTTGTAGCCTTGAGATTGCTCATGCTTCCTCACAATTTGGTTTCTCAAGTCCTCAGACAGTTCTTTGTTCTTCTTTCTTTTCTCTGTGCTCAATGTGGTAAAGACAAGGACACAGGACAGAGGTTGAGTCAACTTTAATCCATGTCAACTGGCTGCACGTGTGATTTAGTTATTGCCAACACCTGTTAGGTGCCACAGGTAAGTTACAGGTGCTGTTAATTACACAAATTAGAGAAGCATCACAAGCTTTTTCTAACAGTGCCAATACTTTTGTCCACCCCCTTTTTTATGTTTGGTGTGGAATTATAACCAATTTGGCTTTAGGACAATTCTTTTTGTGTTTTTTTCATTGAAGGCAAATTAAATGAAGATAATAATACCAAAGAATTTGTGATTGCAATCATTTTCAGGAAGAAACTGAGTATTATCTGAAAGAATTGCACTGGTGTCAATACTTTTGGCCACAACTGTATTTTTAAAGGGAATCTGTCAGGTCAAAAATCCATATATAACTGATATCATTATCTAATTCCTCAAGTGAAGCTCTTTTCATTCATGCATTTCTTTTATTTATACTCCCCCTTATCCTCTGTAAACTGCAAATAAAGAGATTCATTCCATCTGTCAATCATAGTGAGTGATCACTTAGTTCTCTGCTGCACACTCCACAAGGAATGGAAATTCATGTAGTGACATCAGTGCACTGCACAAAAGGAAAGTTCAGTAGAAATCACTCATATGACGGTCTGTATCTTCCTGTCTCTGCTCTCTTTGGATGTAGCAAAACAAATGTTCAAATAAATACATAGAATCTCTCACAGACAGCATGGCTTCTGCTCAGAGCAACAAATGGGGAGGAGATTGCCTTACCTAGCTGAGCTTTGAGTTATCATATATATGCCTGCCATCTCTCCCTCCCTCTTCCTAACTCTCCCTTCTCCTCCTGTGCCCCATCAGATGCAACTAACAGGACAAAAAAATGAAACTAGAAGGGAGGCACAGAGCACAGGGGGGAGGAAATACAAGCCTGTGAAGAAATGAATAATTAATGAACATGTACATACTGTGAACTATTCAGCAGTGAAAGTAATTAAACAGACTAGTGAAGCTAGCTTCCTGCTGGGTGTGAAGTTGCTTATAGCAAGAGAACTACAAAGAATACCGTAACAATTTTTACTTATTCTGAAATGTCTGCCCAGGCACTACTCAAGATTACTATTAGTATCATACTGAAAAATCACCTGACAGAGTCATTTTAAGCCAACAAAAGAAGGAAGAAGGGCACCAACGCTAGTTTAAAAAGCTTTTCAGTGGATCTTAGCGTCAATATTTGATCAATGTCCAGCACCACACCGGGTGCTCAATCCAAAGAACAAGGCATAAATTCCAAGGCGTAAATGAAGAGATGCACTCACCGGTGAAGTTTGCTGTGGTGTTTATTTACAGATTAATTTTAAGCATTTATCTGCACCACTGGATTTTCATACAGGTTCTGGTTGAATGGCAACTGGATTGGCACTCTGATATGGCAAATCTTAAACTGTGGTTTGGCCTTTCTGTAATGGGCTCTTGTGCTATATTCAGATGGCTCAAGTATAAGCTGCACAGACTACTACCGAAAGAATTGGTTAGGTGTGTCAGTGACCTATATAGCCCTAATGGGTAGGTGGCCCTCATACCTAATGCAAACGCTCCAATTAATGTCATGTTCCGCCACTCTCAGGTGACACAAGTATAAGCTTCACTGACTACTACAAGAAGAAGTATTCACGTGGATCAATGACATGTGTAGGCACTGTGCTTAGAGAACCCTGCTAATTCAGGAAACAGACAAGAAGGTGACCCCAAGAAGAGTCTTCGAGTCTTCACATTTCGAAAAAAATAGGGCCAGACAACATGAAAGTGTCCCAATTGACACAGAATAAAAATTACATAATTGTGCAGCCTGCATGCATGGCACAGGTACTGGAACAGGGCCTGACCTATCATTTGACGGTTAAACATTGCTTAGTAACAGGTGGATGAGTGACATGTTTAGGCATGGTGCTCAGAAAGCCCTGATAAATTCAGGAAACAAACAAGAGGGCAACCCCAAGAAGAGTCTCCACATTTCAAAAAATTATGGCCAGACACCATGAAAGGGGCATCAATAGACCCAGAATATAAATTGTTCAATGGCCCAACTGTATGCATGGCACAGGGTCTGGAATTGCCTGAAATTTGAAGATTAAACATTGATTACTAAGTGGTGGATTAGTGATACGTTTAGGCATGGTGCTTAGATATAGAGATGAGAGAACATTCCAAAACATGTTTGCCTATTTTAAATTTGGCACGAACATTGCAGATTATGGTCAGGATCGGAAACACTTTAACAAAAATCTGCGAATGCGGCTTTCTTCATAAACTAATCAGATTAAAAAGCATTACTGTGTTCGAATGATGCTTTTCTCCTACCTTCTCACAGTGTAGGATAGTGGGCAGGATGTGTTTGATGAGAGGATGGGGTGTGGAGAGATCAGATTAGCTTCAAACTTTTATTCCCAGCACTTTCTGTGTGGATGTTCCTGGTCTGCAGCCAATTAGGATGCATAAAATATACAAAAGTTGAATACACAAGGGCTTGTGCGATTGGCTGGCTTGCTTCATTAGCTGCCAAAGTCACATGTCTCTAGGGATATAGGAAACAATTATTTGCTGGCGTAACCATTTTCAGAGTGTTACTGCTAAGGGACAGTGCTGCTGCTGCTCTGTGCTGCTCCATCCGTGTTACACAGATAGCAAGCTAATCAATCACTTTTTAAATAAAATAGGAAGGAGACAGTGTCCATTCGGACGTAGGCATTTTTTGCTGAGAATTAGTGTGATTCCTAAATCTGTGTGCATTGACAAAGCCGCAAGTTTTGCATTCAGCAAGTGATTGCTAAATCTTAGGGTTTCTCCTAAAAAGGCTGTTTTTGCCTCTAACAAGTGATTCTCAAATCCTTCATTAATTTACTAAAAAATAGCCATTTTTTTCACCTCAATCCAGTTTGTTGCCAATTGAATTTCCCCTAAAAAGGTTATGTTTGGCCTCTAACCAATGATTCTCAAATCCTTCAGTAATTTAATTAAAAAAGGCATTTTTGCCTCAAATAATTTTAATGCAAAATCAGTCTGTTTCCTCTAAAAATGCTGTGTTTGGTCTCTTTCCAGTGATTCTCAAATCCTTTAGTTAATACTGAAAAAAGAGTCTTTTTTTTACCTCAAACCAGTTTATTGCCAAATCATTTTCCCCTATAAAAGGCTGTATTTGGCCTCTGACCAGTGATTCTCAAATCCGTCAGTTTTAACTAAAAAAGGCATTTTTTGGCCTCAAACCCATATATTGGCAAGTAAGTCAGTTTGCTCTAAAAAGGCTATGTTTGGCCTCTAACCAATGATTCTCAAATCCTAAAAAGGTAATTTTTTGCCTCAAATCAGTTCATTACATCTAAGTCTGTCTTTGACTATTTACAAGTGATACTCAAGTCATTCAGTTTGTACTAAAAGGCCTTTTTTTTACCTTAAACCAGTTATTTCAAAATCTTTATATTTCCCTAAAAAGGCCACTTTTGGCCTCTAACAAGTTATTGCCAAATCCTTCACTTTCCTATCAAAAGGCTGTGTTTGTTCTCAAACAAAGTGCTTTCCAAATCTGTGTGCGTAAAACATGAGTGGAAAATCCCAAGGTCTTGATGGAAAGGGAAAGGAGAAAATGGTTATTGGAAAAGGGGGTAGGCTTGTTGTTTCAGGTGTACATGGGGTAGGTGCTACTGCTAATGTTACTGAAAGCAGTACTAACCAAATATTGGCTAGTTGCATCCCAAAGAAAGTGACAACCTCTTTTACTTCTTTTACTGCACAACCTACTCCAATCTTTTTTTTTTTTTGTTTGCTAGCAGTGATAAAGGTTGGTGATGGACAGAAAGAGCTTTTGCTACAGTTCATGGCAAGTGGCATGCCCTTCTGTTTTCCAATTCAACATCACAAACAGCAGAGTACACAGAGGTGGTGCTCCAATATGGGATCTCCTCCCAGACCTGGATTAAAGCATTAATCAACTCCTGAGCAGTCTGTGGAGCATTGTGGATGGAATGAGACATGATGTCCCAGGCGTCCTCGATTAGATACAGGTCTGGAGAACGAGCAGGCCCATCCATAATATCAATGCCTTCATGCAGTAACTGCTGACACACTTTAGCCACATGAGGCCTAACATTGTCAGCCATTAAAAGGAATCCAGGGCCTACTGCACCTGCATATAGTTTCACAATGTGACTGAGTATCTCATCCCAGTAGCTAGTGGTAGTCAGGGAACTTCTGGATAGCATATGCAGGGCTGTGTAGCCCTCCAAAGAAATTCCTACCCACACCATTGAAGAACTGGTCATGCTGGAAAATGTTGCAGGCAGCAAAACATTCTCCACAGCATCTCCAGACTGTCACGTCTGTCACATGTGCTCAGTAAGGAACCTGCTCTCATCCGTGAAGAGGATAGGGTACCAGTGTGGAGTCTGCCAATCTTGGTGTTCTCTGGCAAATGCCAAACAACAAGCATTGTGTTGGGCTGTAAATATAACACCCACTTGTAAATGTTAGGCCCTCATACCACTATCATGGAGTTTGTTTCTAACAGATTGAGAAGACACATGGCTAATAAGTGTCCTGCTGGAAGTCATATTGCAGGCATCTGCTTCCTGCTTTTGACACTGTGCTGACAGACAAAGCTTACCTTCTTGGTACAGCTTGCATTGAAGTGCCATCCTGGATCAGCTTCTCTACCTGAGCAACTTCTGTGGGTTGTAGATACCACCTTCTGCTACCTCTAGGGGAGAGAGCAATGACAAAATGCAAAGTGACCAAAACAACAGTCAAAAAGGATGAGGACAAAGAAATAGTCTGTGGTCTCCGTGGGCAGAGCCGCTCCTTGATGGGAGGGCATCCTGCTAATTGTCAATCATTTCTCTCTGTGGTCTGTTCCATTTGCAAAATAGAAGGATAAATTGATTAACAATCGGTGTTGCTCCATAACTGGATAAATTGATTTCACAAAAGTGTGATTTACTTGGAGTTATATTACGTTTTTTAGTGTTCCCTTTATTTTATTTTAGCAGCATATAATAGTGTCCATAGCCTTTTGTTGTGCTATATGGACATTTAGTTTTTTACTTCTATGTAACTACGTGGATTACAGGTAATCGCTGCGGTGGGTGACAGGTCTAAGAAAAATTATATAGAAATTATAGAAAATGCAGGGCCATTGGTATGATAAATGTGTACTCTTACACTTTGACAATTTTAAAAATGTTGTTGAATTGGACCATTTGAAAGACATACATAATGAATGCTAAGGATCCTTTATACAAACATAAATATATTATTACTAAATATGTAAAACCACCGTGGAGCCACCATAGTGTCTTTCCATTTCAAACTATATCTTACGTATGAAAGGTGAAAGCTTAACAACTTTACCTCAGAGGTTCTCACACAGGCAGTCAAGCGTGCTGCTTTATATTGGATCTGCGCTGTTGATGGCATTTTTTTGAGACTTGTCCTATTCAAACAGTAAATTTACTATCTAATCACAAGTTGCCATGTCTTTCTAAAACAGAGTAATGCAAGGCTGCGAGCAATGCATAAAATAATCTAACAAGACTGACAGCCAGTTAAATGGCTCTGTGTTTGCCTTTTCATTATTGCGGCAGCCTTTGATCCTTTAGAATTAGCTGGCTTATCTCTAGGGAACCCTCACAATGGAGGGCCATTGTGTTACAGCTTTCTGATTTAGAATATCTTAAACTGAGGTTTATGAATCCAAATGGTTAAATGTAGAGAATTCAAAACTCAAAGGTTGTCTGAATGTATAACGATGTACAAAGTAAGGAATGAAAAGAAATTGTAAAAACCATTAAAAGAACAAGAAGACCGTAAATATTTTAAAAAATAATCCAGATAACATATGTTCTAGCAGACAATGAGTGAATGCAGTTTTCTTTCCCCTATCTTAGAAAAGAAAATCACTCTTCTTCTTGTAACCTAATGGCTAATATTTTATTTCTCAGAATTGATCATTTTATCTTATGTGCATATGCCAAAGGTCAAAAATATAAAACCACAAAAAAAGCAAAAACAAACATACATATTACATACATTGTATACAGTACAGTTATAAGGAGTAGGACCCGCCCAGTGCCATGGAGTACCCGGTTCTGGGTGTTGATTCACGGGGGATGTCACTGGGGCCTGTGCCCAGTCCTGTGGCCCTGATGGTTGCTAAAAGTAGGGGAAATAATAAAAATAAATGTAGTTTGTGATGCCACCTACAGTTCCAGTATGGTTACTGGGGCTGTGGGTCAGACCTCCGGGGTGATGGTAGGGCAGCCATATGGTTACGCTCCCCATAGATGGAGCGGGATCCCCGGGGCAGTTGTAGTAGTTTTTACACAGGGAGGCAGCTTACCACACAGCTCAGTCACTTGTCTTTTCAATGCAGCAAGTGTGCGGCTCTTCAGGGGAGGGAAATACAGCATTTCACACAGTCTTTAACTCTGAACAGATTTACTTGCAGTACTTCAGGCAAATTAACAGATGTTACAGTCACACGGGTATGTCTCTGGCCTGGATAGTCACCAGGGAACCGGGATGGTTCATTTAGGAGTCTCGGTGGTGTGCCTGCTGTTCACTGCTGGTCCCTCACTGCGCTCTCTTCTCCTTTCTACCATGTACCGCCTCTGCACGCAGAGCCTTGAGCCAGCTCTCACAGATCTTTTTTTTTTTTTAAATCAGATAAATTTTATTAGAATCAGCAAGGAATAACAAAGCATAATACAATCCATCACAATGTCAATTTTTTCCCCTTGTATAAACCTCCCCCTCCCCAAAAACAACAGCCCCCCCCTTTTCCCTTACCCAGGCTAGACAACAATCAATCTATTCCAAATACTAACACGCTCCCATACATTTAGTGTTGACAGTGTTCTCACTAGTATCAAGCTGTACCGTTATATCGTACTTATCAGTTATCATATTAGACTGGCGTCTGCCAGGGACAGCACAATTATTTCCACGGTGCCCAGAGGCGGTCCAGGTATTTAGCATTTTTCCTCTTAAAGTATATTTTTTCTTCCAGTTTAATCACATAAGAGACTTGTCTAAGAAACTCCTGCCTGGAGGGTGTTTCCTCCAAGATCCAATATTTGGCAATGAGTTTCCTGGCTATGTACAGGAGGCGAGCTATGGCTATCTTCCCCATAGAGTCTACCTCTATTTCCTCCACATACCCAAGTATGCAGACCACCGGGTCTCGCGGAATCACACAATGATATTTCCCTTCTATTAGGGTGAGGATTACAATCCAGAAGGATGCGAGGCGTGGACACTCCCAGATCATGTGCAGGATGCCCGCATTTTCTAGCCTGCATCTCGGACATTCTGAGTCTGACCGCAGCCCAATCCTGTGCAGAAAGACTGGGGACCGGTATGCCCTGTGAACAAGCAAGAGCTGGGACATTCTTCCTGGTTCACTTAAAGATAATTTGGGGATGTACTCTAAAATTGTGTTCCATTTATCCTCAGACAGAACTCCCACATCCCTTTCCCACCTCACCTTCGCTTTCACAGGATGTTGCAGAAGGAATGCATGCAATAGGTCAGCATAGGTCGAGGTAATCACCCCCTCTGATCTTCCAGACATGCAAATGTAGTCCAGTACAATATCGGTCAGTATGCACAAATTCCTTACTTTACTCTGTTTGTGATATGCATGTTTAACCTGTGCATACTGAAAGCCATGCCTATCCGTCAGACTGAATTCTGACTTCAAGGATTCAAATGATTTGAGGCCATGTCGGTCGATCACCTGATGTAAGCATACTATCCCTCTGCAAGTCCATTCCCTCAATTCTCCTATTTTATAGAATTCCCCAAGATGCATATTATTCCAGATTGGGGTATACACCGTCGCCCCGTTGACCCCCCTGAGAGTCTTCACCTTCGTCCACAGTCTATGCACCAGGTCAAACGTCGGACACCTCCTACCGGCCCTCCCAAACAGACCCATCTCTAAACCCTGTACCAACGGGCGTCTATTAATGTAATTTTCCAGAATAGCCTGAAGCGAGCCTTCTCTCGCCCCGTCCACCCATCCCCTCAGATGTTGGGCCTGAGCAGCTAGGAAATAAATCCAAGGGTTGGGCAGGGCAAGACCTCCCTCCTCCTTGGGTCGCTGCAATGTCTCCAATTTAATTCTCGGTTGTTTGCCTCCCCAAACCAGATCCCTAAAAATTGCTGTAATACGCTGGAACATTGCCTGTGGAATCCACACAGGGGAGTTGTGTAAAACATAAAGTAACTTTGGCATTAACACCATCTTAATCAGATTGGTGCGACCCACCGCCGATAGGGGCAGCCTACTCCACGTGTCCGCCTTAGCTTTCAGAAGCCCAATTATGGCCGCACATTAAGATCTAGAAATTCCTTAATCGGTGCTGCAATCTGAATACCTAGGTATTTGAACACTTTCACTCTTTTTAAAAGCGTATGGGCCACCTCCTCCACACCTCGATCCTCCACACTGTCCACCTCCATCAAATGTGACTTACCCCAGTTAATCTGGAGACCAGACAGACGTCCAAAGCTATCCACTATGTCCATGGCATTAGTCAGAGAGTCCTTCGAGTCTTGCAAGAATAGTAGAATGTCGTCAGCATACAGGGCTACCCTCTCCTCCACTGAACCATATCTAAATCCAGTAATCGAATTAGTTTGTCTCAATACCGCCGCCAACGGCTCAATGGCCAGGGCAAACAGTAACGGGGAGAGAGGGCAGCCCTGTCTGGTCCCCCTCGTCAGACTGAATCTATCCGTCCTACCTCCGTTCACCCTAATCCAGGCCAGCGGGGAAGAGTACAGCAACCGCACCCATGTTGTGAACACCGGACCAAAACCCATATGATGCATGACCCGCCAGAGATACTCCCACTCCACATTGTCGAAGGCCTTGTGTGCATCAAGGGACACCACCACTCTGTGGCCAGAATTATCAGCAGCCATCTGAATATTCAGAAACAGCCGACGTAAGTTAATGGCAGTCGATCTGTCCGGCATGAATCCAGTCTGGTCCGGATGCACCACACCAGTAATCACCCGAGTCAGCCGGCCCGACAGTACCTTGGCCAACAACTTGACATCAGTCGACAGTAGAAATATGGGTCTGTACGAGTCTGGCTTCGTGACATCTTTGTTTTCTTTGGGTATAACCACTATGGTCGCCTCCCTCATAGACTGGGGCAATTGTCCCTCCTCCATAGCCGTCTGTAGAACCTCCCGCAGTCTGGGTAGCATCACCTCCCCAGAAGCTTATATACTTCTACCGGCAACCCATCCGCCCCAGGAGCCTTGTTATTAGTCATGGATGCCATGGCTTCCTCTAGTTCCTCCAACGTCAGTGGTCCCTCTAAACTATCCCGGTCCAGGGCACTCAGCCTGGGCAGGTCAGCGCTAAGCAGAAAACTGTCAATGGCGTCACTAGGTACCCCAAGTTTGGATGTGTATAAGTCGCGGTAGTACTCCTCAAATATCTGCAGGATCCCCTCTGAGTCCGTTGTCAGAGGACCGTCCGGACGAGATAGCCCATAGACATAGCTCGATGTTCTCTGAGCCGCCACTATAGTGGACAGCAGGTGACCTACCTTCTCGCCTTCTTTAAAAAAGGTTGTCTTTTGAAATTCTCTCTTCATCTCCGCCTTAGCCAAAAACAAGCTGTCCACCTCCTCCTGAGCTTTCCTCATTTTCTGCTGTGCCTCGGCGGTGGGCCCCACCATCAACTCCTCCTCTGCTCTGTTCAGAGTATCCAATGCTCCAGCTTCTGCTTCTCTACTCCGGGTCTTACATCTTGATATTTCCCTTATCAATAACCCACGCAAGAACGCCTTGGCAGTGTCCCACACCATTCCTGCCCCTGCACTACCCACATTGTGTAGAAAAAATTCTTCCATCTCCTCAGCTATTTTGGGCATGTCTATCTTATCCAACCATACGGGATGCACCTTCCATTCCCCACCTGATCGCATTCCACCCGCTCCCATCTGCAACTCCACCAGCAAAGGGCCATGATCAGAGATGACCCGGGGTAAGTACGCAACCCCAACAACTCTAGAGTCCAGCAGCGTGTTCCCTATAGCCAGATCTATTCGAGACATAGAACTGTGCGAGGAGGAGTAGCAAGAGTACCTCCTCACCCCAACATTCCTCACTCTCCACAGGTCCACCAATCCCATTTCTCCCATAAATCTAGCAAATTGTGTCTCCTCGTCTCCCGTGTGTCCACTATGGGTCCTGCCACATCTGTCCCACCGTACATTCATGACATTATTAAAGTCTCCAATGAAGAGAATAGGAACTCCAGCCCAGCGCCTGGTCAGGTCTATGATTTCCTGCAGTTTTGCTCTGTTGTACGGCGGCGGGAAGTAAACCGCCACCACACAAAGCAGCCTCCCATACACCTTACACACCAAGAAGACATACTGCCCTTCTTTGTCCAGTTTAACCTCCACCTCCTCAAACGGTACCAGAGTATGCACCAGTATCGACACCCCTCTCGCATATGTAGAGTATGTAGCATGATATGTCCTCTGGAGCCATGTTCTAGCCAGGACCCCAGTGTTTCCTTTGGTCAGATGAGTTTCCATGAGACATATCATGGAGGGTTTAGAATTCATGGCATAGCGCAGAGTAGCTGCCCTCTTACCCCTGTCCGCCAGTCCTCTCACATTCCAGCTCAATATTTTAAGCTTCTCCGCCATCCTGTTCTCGGTCGAATAGTTTCCCACAACTTGGAACATGCAGATCAAAAACACACCATCGCTCCCTAGCCTTTCCCCTCCCCTCCCCTCCCTCTATCTCAGAACAATCCCCCCCCCAATCCCTATCCCATTGAGCCACCCCACCCAACATTTTACCCTCTCACATCTCCTCAACCTCGTTTATCGTTATCACCCTCTCTAGCAGAGAGTGGGGGAATACCACCAGCCAATACGTTATGCAACGTAACACAACTGTAACAATTGTTTAAAACGTAACCGTTATCTCAACCAAGGCCTCTCCCGCCTTTTGCTTTGAACTATGGAAAAGAAAGTCATTTTCCTCAACTCTTTGCCGTGACCGGGCCGCATAAGTTTCTAATGTCCCGTAACACCTGCAAAAATAAAAGAACAAGAATACACAGGAACACATGCACCAATATTTCAACTCTCCTTATAGTCCCGGACTATTCTGCTATTCTTTTCGATCCACTCCATGGCCTCCTCAGGGGACTGCAAGAAGTGGACTTTACCCAGCGCAACTAGTCTGAGTTTAGCTGGGTACATCATAGAATATTTCAGGCCCATGTCTCTCAGCTTCCGCTTTACATCAGAAAATCTCATCCGCAGTTTTTGGACCGTAGGGGAGTAATCCGAATAAAAGGAGATATGTTGTCCATCAATTGTCAAATCGTGGACATCTCTAGCCTTGTGGAGTATAGTGTCTCTGTCCCTGTAATTCAACAGTCTAGCCAGCATGGCTCGGGGGGGAGCACCCGGAGGCTGCGGTCTCAGTGGGATCCTATGGGCTCTCTCCACCACGAAGACTTTGGACAGAACATTTGCTCCGAATTTAGACATTATCCACTGCTCAATAAATTCTGTTGGATTGGCCCCTTCCGCCTTTTCAGGGACCCCCACAATCTTAACATTGTTCCGGCGTGATCTATTCTCGAGATCATCATTCTTGGCCAGAACCTCAGCAAGCTGTTTGTCAAACTTAGATTGATTCGTCTGCAAAGTCATTATGTTATCTTCTGCATTGCCCACACGTTCCTCCACCTCTCCTGTGCGTACCTCAGCCTTCTGCATAGCTGCCTTAATCCCAGTAATCTCAGCATGAATCCCTGAGACCTGGTGAGTCAGTGTAGTTAAACTGTGTTTGCAATATGACACCACAGCAAAAATGTCTCTTAGTGAAGGCTCTCCTTGCACACTGCCCATTTCATCCAGTGTGTCAGCAGCAATTGCTGCCTGCTGTGCAGCCAGGATGTCAGCCTCCTGGCTCTCCAAGTCACTGTCCTGCATCTCCACCTCTGCTCCAGTCCCAGCTCCAGTGTCCCCCTCCATACCTCCAGCGTCTGCTCTCCCCTCCTCCTCTCTCATCAACTTCTCCAGGCAAGCAGCTGCAGTCTGTCTTCTAGCACATGCAGAATTAGCTCGTGCTGCATCCTCCCGAGCCTCTCCACCATCTTGGCCTTTTCCTCCTCTGCCTGCACCTGGATCTCGCTGCCTTGTGCGGGTCATCTCGGGCTCCTGCAGCTCCAGGCCTGCTCCCAGCACCAACAGCAGAGTACCAGCAATGTTTCTGGGCACTTTGGGATCTCTGCAGGACCAGCCACCGGCAGAATCAGTGTGTGTCGGCAGGAGAGACCTCACACACACGTCCTCTCACATTGCAGGCTAGGCACCGCCCCCTCTCACAGATCTTTGGTGGGGAACTGCCCTTCAGGTCCCCCTGACCCTAGTTCGGTATGCCTTTTCGAGGTGTACGCCGGGACTTTGGCCTCGAGTTCCTAGAGAAGCTCATGGCCTCCAGTTTAATGGCACTGGGTTAAACTCCGACACCGTGTTCAGATTTGGTCCTCTGCCTGGGACTGGACCCCTCTGGTCAGCATTACCCGGGTCCAGATTCAGGCACACCGCAATACCTATTATTAATCATGTTTCATCGGCTTTGGAGAGTTTCTTATACCAAATATACAATTGCACCACTAACTGCTTTTCTTATAAATGCTTTTATTAGTACATAAAGAGTAAAATTGCAGATATAAAGTGCTGAGTTTCATATAAAAAATCTTGGAGTTACATGGATAAGGATGAGAGGACATGGAGGGGTTAAAGTCCTGCTCCAAACACAGTAAGGCAAAACATGGTAGCTTTTTTACAACACAGATTCTGTGATACAGAGAAATGCAAACCAGGTTTTAGGGCTTTCACCCATAGTATATAGAAGTTCCAGTCTATAGTCCCTTCTCAATATACCATTTACTAATCCCTGGCTCAATCCTGTCAGCATTAACTAGCACATATCACATATTTCTTAGTATCATGCTTACCCATGCCTGCTGCTTGTGTGCCCGGATGACCTCTAGGGACGCCCCAACGCGTTTCCCTGATTGCTTCCTCAGGGGGCATGTCTTTGGCTATGTCACCCCCATCCTATATACCCCCCACCACTACCGCCCACCACCTGTTTACTATCACGCCGCTCCTTGCCGCACATGTGAGGCCGCGTCATCCCGAGCGGCGGTTTCCGGCATTCATCCACAGGAAGTGCGTCAGATGACGCTACTTCCTGTGTGTCAGAAGCCTTTCACCACAGCCCGGTGATGCGCGACTGCGCATGCGCGGTCCGCAGACGCCATTTTAGAAAAGGGCAAATTTGCCCACTTTCTTTTCACTACTGGTCTCTATTAACCATACCCTTTTAAGAGAAAAGCATCGCTTTATACTGCATATACGGGACATTTTACAAGGCATACTCCAAAACATGGGCATGTACAACAGTATAAGGGAACGAAGTTCCATATTTCCTGATGGTGTAACATTTCTTCTTTTCCTCCGCCCCATATATAGAAAGCCCGGATAGTCCCATTGTAGAAAGCGATTCCACTTTGTTTATAGTGTCCAGAGAGATTTATTTTGGTAGGCCATTGTGTGGGGGAATACAGAACAGCTAAAAACATAGAAAAAAGACAAATACAAAACAGTTAAAACCATATCGTTAATTATCCTAAGAGGAACCCTCAGGAAACTGGGGTTCCACAGCATGGCAGAGAGCCGAAACATTGTATGCAGAATCAACCAAAAGACAAAAATCCATTTTTTTTCCCCATTGGTCAGACGTAAATCACCCCCCATTTTTAAATTGGAGAGGGAGATTTGGTCCGCCAATGCCTCTAAAGGCGTAATAATGCGCCTTTATGTTTAGAGATATGAGGAAAAGCTTAGTTTTTCATTCAGTCCACCCGGGGACTGCGTCCCAAGGCGAACTATCCATTGACATTCCCTCCTCTCAAGGGCTTTTTTGTAGTCCCCACCCCTTGCTCCTAAATGACACACGTCAATCGCTTTAAATTTTAGGTTGGTTGCGTCGCAATCATGTATGGATTTAAAGTGGCGGGGTAGAGTTTTTAGATTGGGATCATCATGTTCCATTTTTTTGGCTGCCTCTATGTCCCTAATATGCTCCCTTACTCTGACACGGAATTCCCGTGATGTAAGGCCAATGTATATCAGGCCACATGGGCATGTGGCGTGATATATCACGTTTTTAGTTGTGCATGTTAGGTAATGTCGGATATCATATATGCGTCCATTATTGGCCGCTGTAAATGTTTTAGTTCTTTCCATATTCCGACATGCCAGGCATGAGCCACACGGATAAAATCCCACAGTCCTTCTACTCCCACTCACTATAGGTTTAGATTCCCTTACATAGTGGCTATGCACCAACATATCTTTGAGGCTGCTGCTCCTCCTTGCAGTCAACATTGGTCGTTCAGTAACTACATCGCTTAGACCCGGTACCAGTCCCAGAATTCCCCAGTGTCTCTTTAGAATACCCCTAATCCCATCCCATTTGTCATTATATGTTGTTATGAAGCGGACCACTTGGGGTCCCTGATTTGAATCTTTCCCCTCAGACCGGTCATTCCCCAGCAGCAGGGTATTCCTATTCTTCCTTCGGGCCCTGTTGTAACCCCGCTTAATGCACCGCTTACTATAGCCTCTTGCTAGGAAACGCTCTCTCAAATCCACGGCCTGTCCCTCAAAAAAGTTTTCTGTTGAGCACACTCTTCTCGCTCTTAGGTACTGACCGATTGGAATTGCAGAGATTGTTGCCGGTGTATGGGCTGAAGAGGCGTGCAATACTGCGTTTACTGATGTTTCTTTCCGATACATATCGGTTTGTATAGACCCGTCGGAATGAATATGGAGTTTTATATCTAAAAAGTCCACCGATGATGCATGATGTGTGTAGGTCAGCTTGATAGTATACTCATTAGTGTTCAAATGAACCAAGAAGGTTTCCAATTGAGAAACTGTTCCTTTCCACAACATCAATACATCATCGATGTACCTCATCCATGACAGCACCTGGGTGGCGGCGCAGGCGCCCCCCCCGAAAATCTCCCTCTCCCAAAAGCCAAGAAAGAGATTTGCGTAGGAGGGCGCGCACGCCGCCCCCATTGCCGTCCCCCGCTGCTGAAGGAAGAACCGGTCCTTAAAAAGGAAAAAGTTATGGGTTAGGATATAATCCAGGAGATTCAAAATCAGAGCACTGAGGGATTCCTCCAGACTGCTGTTCTCCAGGTAGAAAGCTACGGCTCTAAGCCCGTCTTGATGGCATATTGATGAGTACAAGGACTCAACGTCTGCCGTGACTAGACGCGTTTCCGAATCCACAAAGATCCCATCAACTTGCCTCAGGACGTCCGATGTGTCACGGACATAGGAGGGCAGTGTTTCCACAAGTGGATGCAGGTAAAATTCAATAAACCTGCACACTGGGTCGCACAGCCCCCCTATCCCAGACACAATCGGACGTCCCGGGGGGTTGAGGGGATCTTTGTGGATTTTCGGTAGGAGATAGAAGGTGGGAACTATCGGCTCCTTAGTCAAGAGTCCTTCCCATATCTTTTTTGGGATTATCCCATCCTGAAAGGCTTTGTCCACAATCTCAAACAGTTGTGACATAAAGCTTTTTAAAGGATTATAAGATACGACTGAATAGTTATCTTTATTTTTCAATTGTCTGAAGGCCTCACGTTCATACATTTGCACAGGCCAGATAACCACGTTCCCCCCCTTGTCCGCTGGTTTTATAACCACATCTGACATCGCCCTCAGCTCCTTCATGGCTGATCTTTGGTGGTGTGTTAAATTGTCTGTCCCTTCTCGATGGCCAGACAATTTTTTGAAATCTTGTGCTACCAACCTATGGAAGGTCTCTATTTCTGGGCATGCGGACAGTGTGGGGGAACGTGGTTGATCGTGGATATAGTGACCTTGGGAACTTATGGGGATTACCTACCACATTATCTTCCTTTTCTTCCTCCAAGTCCTCCAAAATCCCAATAGTGTCCTGCTCCATTCCTTGAACACCGTCATCTGCTTTTTCTCTTTTTGTATGTAGTTTTTTGAGGATTAATTTGCGGGTAAAAAGATGCAGGTCTTTTAAAGCTGTAAAATAGTCAAAGTTATTCACCGGCACAAAAGACAGCCCTAACTTCAACACCTCCAATTGGTCTACTGTAAGTACATGCGAGGACAGATTAATTACCTGCAAATTTTTACCCCGGCTCTTCTTGCCCTGTGGTTCTGGGGGTGTTATACTTCGCTTCCCTTTCTCCTTTGCCACATCAAAATCCTCCCTCAGCCCAGATGGCCAGCCCTTGCTGCCCCCCTGGGGTTCTTCCAGTGATGACAAGGAGGAAACGGAGCTTGGACTTACATGGGGATTAGTTGGAGGACTTTTCGGTGGTTTCTTAGGTGGACTTTTTGGTGTATTCTTTGGAGAGCCTTGCGGTTTCTTTTTTCCGCTCTTCCACCTATACACTACATGGTTTTTATAGTCCAATACATCCCTTTTATATTTTTTTGTTTTTGTGCTTAGTATTTCTTTTTCCCATTTCAAGAAGCTGTTCTCAAGGTCACTATTTAGTTTTGCCAGTGCTTCCCCAGACAATTCAGTATTCAGTTTCTCTTGAATGGAGTTAATCTCCATTTCAATTGTCACAAGGGACTTCTCGTTTAATTTAACCAAAAGTCCCATATACCCTCTTGAGCAATTTGTGGACAGTTCCTCCCATTGGTTCTTAATCTCAGGGTCTTCTACCTTGAAGGAGGGAAAGACTTGTATCCTAAGTCCTCTAGGTATTAAATCTCGCACAAGATAGCGTTCTAAGAACGCCTTGTTCCACCATATTTCTTGTCTTTTGGTTGAGTAACTGCTTTAGTCTCGCCGTCTGACCAGCTGTGGCCCTTAGGTCAGGATTAACTGGTATCCCTACTGTGTCCTCAAAAACCAGATCCAATTTAGACCGCCAGGAGGTTTCCCTGGCTTTATGATCCATGGTGCCTAGAAATACCGCTGTGATAAACAGAAAGATAAATGTTTTATAAGACTTGGTCACACATGAATGATCATCAGAATATATTAGGGCTCTCCCATATCTATTATTAATCATGTTTCATCGGCTTTGGAGAGTTTCTTATACCAAATATACAATTGCACCACTAACTGCTTTTCTTATAAATGCTTTTATTAGTACATAAAGAGTAAAATTGCAGATATAAAGTGCTGAGTTTCATATAAAAAATCTTGGAGTTACATGGATAAGGATGAGAGGACATGGAGGGGTTAAAGTCCTGCTCCAAACACAGTAAGGCAAAACATGGTAGCTTTTTTACAACACAGATTCTGTGATACAGAGAAATGCAAACCAGGTTTTAGGGCTTTCACCCATAGTATATAGAAGTTCCAGTCTATAGTCCCTTCTCAATATACCATTTACTAATCCCTGGCTCAATCCTGTCAGCATTAACTAGCACATATCACATATTTCTTAGTATCATGCTTACCCATGCCTGCTGCTTGTGTGCCCGGATGACCTCTAGGGGACGCCCCAACGCGTTTCCCTGATTGCTTCCTCAGGGGGCATGTCTTTGGCACCGCAATACCTCTAGGGTCTCCATCCATCATGACGACCTCCCTGCACCATCCTCACTCGTCACTCCCCAACTCGACTCTCCTCACTAAATCACTTACTCTCCTCCCACTCATACACTTTTCTACCCACCTGACTCACCCAACAGTACTGGGTCTTCCCTGTAGCGGGTTCCCCACAGTCCCCTACTCTAGGGTGTGTATGAATGAGTGTTGTGAGGGTCTTTTATTCACTATCCCAGTTCCCTTGGTCACAGAAATACTGCACACTCTTATTTGGGTGCAGTACCCCTCCATGGCATCCCGACCAGTGGGGCGCCACACTAACCACATCAGATTGCCCCATATTTGTAAAGTGAAAGATATACACTCCACAACTGTTAGCACACAGGCCCATGCCAGCTCCATCCTCTGCCCTTTTGGGGTCTCACTGGGAAGTGTGAATTAGGGCATGTGCATTATGCACACCCTCCAGTGTGCAATTCTTCTACTTAGAAAATTTATATTGTGGTCTCTGTTTCAAGGGGAAGCAGCTCCACACACACTCTATTGTGCATGCACGCTAGATATCCTGCTGCATGACAGGGAGCGCATGTGCAGCTTTTTGAATATTGGGAGAGTGGAAGACATAGTACATAACACTGTGTTCCAAGGGGAGTATCAAAAATGCATGGACATAGTAATCACTTCCGCCCCGAAACATGTGGAATAATATAGGCGGGGATTTTCAATCTGTGACGAAGGCGCTGCACACTATGCCCTCCTATATTCCTGCCTCTCTTCCATTTCACCATGCCCTGTTACAAATAAGGTTATTATTGTCTAATTTATTTCACTTGTGGGCTTTTTATATAAGAAAATAGTGCACAAAGCACAATCTGATTACTCCTAAGAAAGCCAGTCACTGGTGATCTGAGTGGGGTCTCTCCCCCACAGACAACCCTTCTTCAACAGGCCATGGTATTATCTGTAACCTTGTGAGCAGCACTCTTGGCTGACCTATGCTGGATTATACCATTTACCTGTTTTTCATTTGACATGAGATAATGTGTGGGACTTTGTCCCCCCCTCCCTCATTTATAATGGCGTTTAACCGTATAATCAATCTCTTTCATTTTTTATTCTCTATGGGCTCATTATTGGCTCAGGTCACATATATCCTATATTGAGAGATCACTTCTTGTGATCAATATTGCAGATTGAAAATATATAGCGACATATTAACTTCTTGGTATTATATTTAAATTTTTCCCCGTGATTTCACGGTGTTTATTGTTTCTCTACATTAGTAATTATGCTCTATGGACACAGGTATCTTATATTGTGTAACTATTGTTAGCATTTTTTCACCTTTCTAGTATGTAGCCCTATTGAACAATTCTATGGTCATTTTCCAGTGTTTGTTGTGTAAAATACATTTGTTAACATCTATTGGCCTGTGCAACAGAGGTGTTGTACTTTAAGGGAGATACTGTAGTATTGTTATTTCACACCATCTGTTACTGTTATATAACTTTGGCTAATTTTAAATGTTCTTATACATGTTTTTTATGTGCTTTTTTCTACAGTAAAGATTGTTCATTTTTCTAAGATATTTAGAGTGAGCACAATTCTTATACACACGCTGTTCTCTTTGTATGGTATGTAAATTTTGGTGTGTTAATTTTGTTTATTGATCCTGCATATCTACCTAATATATAACACTGAGAGTATGTATATATGCATGTATGTATGTGGCATTATTCCTTCACACTCAACATAACCATGCCCACTCCACATAGCCACTAGAGATGAGCCACCACCCCGGTGTTCGAATTCGATTCGATTCGTCGAATCGACGGGGTGTTCAACGAATGTTCGTCAAATGCTCGACGAACACCGTCGAACACCCCGGAAAACTAACAAACCGGGCCTGTGGGGCATTTTCACTTCCACAATGTATATACATACATTGTGGAAGTGAAAAAAAAGTGACAGAAAGTGTTAAAAATAAAAAAATAATCAATGCTCACCTGTCCGCGGTCCACCGAAGCCTTCGGCAAGGTCCTGCGGCTTCTAGGACCTGTGGTGACGTCATGTTCTCGCGCGAACTCTGGTCACATGACCGGAGTTCCGCGAGAACATGACGTCACCACAGGTCCTGGAAGCACAGGACCTTGCCGGAAAGCTTAAAATAGATATTTTTATGTTTCGGACCCTTTCTTTAAGTAAAAGTTACTTAAAGAAAGGGTCCGAAACATAAAAATATCTATTTAAGCTTTCCGGCAAGGTCCTGTGCTTCCAGGACCTGTGGTGACGTCACGTTCTCGCGGGAACTCCAGTCACATGAACAGAGTTCCCGCGAGAACATGACATCACCACAGGTCCTATTATCAATAGGACCTTGCCGGAAAGCTTAAAATAGATATTTTTATGATTCTGACCCTTTCTTTAAGTAAAAGAAAGGGTCCGAATCATAAAAATATCTATTTTAAGCTTTCCGGCAAGGTCCTATTGATAATAGGACCTGTGGTGACGTCATGTTCTCGCGGGAACTCCGGTCACGTGACCATAGTTCCCGCGAGAGAACGTGACGTCACCACAGGTCCTGGAAGCACAGGACCTTTCCGGAAAGCTTAAAATAGATATTTGTATGTTTCAGACCCTTTCTTTAAGTAACTTTTACTTAAAGAAAGGGTCCGAATCATAAAAATATCTATTTTAAGCTTTCCGGCAAGGTCCTGTGCTTTCAGGACCTGTGGTGACGTCATGTTCTCGCGGAACTCCGGTCATGTGACCGGAGTTCGCGCGAGAACATGACGTCACCACAGGTCCTAGAAGCCACAGGACCTTGCCGGAGGCTTCGGTGGACCGCGGACACGTGAGCATAGATTATTTTTTTATTTTTAACACTTTCTTTCTTTTAGGGAATATTTATTTTGGCTCAAAATGCGGCAGATGCGGTTTTCTGACCGCATCTGCCGCATTTTCGAACCAAGATCGAATGTGTTCGAAATTCGCCGAATTGGAACCAAATTGTTCGAATTCGGCGAATGACTCGAATAGCGCCAAAATCGACTCGAATTTGAGATTGGCGAACTATTCGAGTCGAACATCGCTCATCTCTAATAGCCACACGCACTTCACATAGCCACACCCACTTCACAGTCTGCATCTCCACATAGCCCTGCCTAGTCAACATAGACCCACCCTTGAGACTATGAGGAGGGGTGGAGCTATGAAGGGGTAGGGCTGCACTATGAAAGAGGTGTGACTACTAGGAGCAGAGGAGCTATATATAATAGCAGAGCTTTGAAGGGGTGGAGCTACTGGAATGGGGCAGGGTCATGATACATACACACATGCATGCATTACAATATATGGGCGATATTTTCATATATAGGCAATATTACCATATATGAGCATTACGACCATGTATGGGAATTAGGCAGGGCAATGCTGGGCTCTAAATCTAGTATAATATATAGCTCCTGTTTTGTTTGATAAAAAACGCCTTCTAAGGGAAGCACAAAGATTTGACAATTACTTGTTTGAGGCCAAAAACAGCCCTTTTAGGGGGAACACAAAGATTTAGAAATCACTTGATTCAGCCTATAAAAAGCCTTTTAAGGGGAAACATAAAGATTTGGCAATCATTTATTTGAGGCCAAAAATACCTTTTCAGGGGAAGCACAAAGATTTGGCAATCTCTTGTTTAAGGCCAAAAAAGTATTTTTGGGGAACCAGAAATATTTTGCAATGATTTTTTTTGAGCCCACAAAAAGTCTTTTAGTGGAAATAAAAAATACTTGGCAATCAGTTGTTTGAGGCCAAAATCAGACTTTTTAAAGGAACATGAAGATTCGTCAATCACTTATTTGAGGACAAAAAAAAGTATTTTGAGGGAAAACACAAAGATTTGGCAATCAATTGTTTGAGGCCAAAAACACTTTATTTGGGGGAAACACGAAGATTTGACAATAACTTATTTGAGGCCAAAGTAGCCTTTTAGGGGAAACACAAATATTTGGCAATAATTTGATTGAGGCCAAAATAGTAAATCTTTTCAGGGGTAACACAAAGATTTGGAAATCACTTGTTTGAGGCCAAAAACAATCTTTTGGTGGAAACAGAAAGATTTGGCGATAACTTGTTTGAGGCCAAAAAAGCCTTTTTAGGGGAAACACGAAGATTTAGAAATCACTTATTTGTGGCCAATGAAATGCCTTTTAGGCGAATCACAATGTAGCTGTGTGTGTTTGAGATCTATGTTCAAGATCTTTACAATTCGAGTTCACTCATCACTATTCGGCAACTGATAGGATGAAAAATAGCATTACTATGTTTAAGTGATGTTTTTCTTCTACCTTCTGGCTGTGTGGGATAGCAAGTGGGATATGTATAATGAGGGGAGGGGGTGGGGAGAGGTCAGAGTAGCATCAGACTCCATTTTCTTCCCACCACTTTCTGTGTTGTTGTTCTGGGCTGGCAGCCAATCAGGGCGCATAAAATATCCACACATTGTAGACACAAGTGCTTGTGTCATTGGCTAGCTTGTGTAATTAGCTGTCTAAGTAACATGTCCCTCGGGATATAAAAAGTGACCAATCGCTGTTGTCACCAGCAGTATTACTGATAGGGACAGTGCTGCGACCACTCCGTGCTGCTCCTTCTGCTACATCCTCCTCCATCCATGCTACACAAAAAGATAGCTAGCTACTTGATCGCTTTTCAGATAGAATAGGAGTGCAAGGAGGTCCATCCAAGACATAGGCATTTTTTGCTAAGAACAAGTGTGATTTCTAAATCTGTGTGCATTGCCAGAGCTGCGGTTTTTGCATAGAAGTGATTGCTAAATCTTTGTGTTTTCCCTAAAAAGGCTTTTTTTGGCCACAAACAAGAGATTGCCAAATATCTATGCTTTCCCTAAAAAGGGTATTTTTGGCCTTCAACAAGTATTTGCCAAATTTTTGTGTTTCCCCCAAAAAGGTATTTCTTTGGCCTCAAACATGTGATTGCCAAATATTTGTGTTTCCCCTATAAGGCTGTGGTCACAGTACCATTTTTCACATGCGTTTTTGGAGACCTGCGTTTTCAAAAACGCATGTAAAAAACACACCCATAGGCCCCATGTTAAAAAACGCATGCCCTAATAGCCAAAAAGCATGTGTGACAGTCCCATGCGTTTTTGGAGCATATCCAAAAACGCATGCGTTTTTTAATAAGGGGCCTTATGGGAAACGCATGCAAAAACGCATGTACAATTAGTGCCATTCAAAAACGCATGCGTTTCCCATATGAGCACATGTTAAAAAAAACGCATGCGTTTCCGGCAACGCATGCGTTTTTTAACATGGGCTCCTATGGGAAACGCATGCGTTTTTGAATGGCACTAAAAGGTACTAATTGTACATGCGTTTTTGCATGTGTTTCCCTTAGGAACCCATGTTATAAAAACGCATGCGTTTTCTACAAAAACGCATGCGTTTTTCAAAACGCTCCAAAAAATACTGCAAGCACTATTTTTAGGTGCAGATTCAAAAACGCACCCAAAAACGCAGGGTGCAATCACACACCTTACAAAACTCATGCTGACATGAAAAAATGCATGAGTTTTGTAAAATCACTAAAAAAAACGCATGGCAACTGTGACCACAGCCTAAGGCTACATTCACACAGTGTGCTATTGCACTGTTTTTGATGCGTTCCTTATGGATACACTATTGCAGTGAAAATGCAGTAAAATACAGTGGCATTGGCTGTCCAAGCCAAGTCAATGCATTTCTCAATTTTGCATTCCAAGATTACACTTATTACAAATCCGTTCTTGGGCTCAAGAGTCGGATCCATAAAAAGAATGAGCATGTCAATTATTTTGTGTTCATTCTGCTGCACTTTTAGGCTGCATTCACAAACAGCATTTTGGCTTCTTTTTGTGAGGATCCATTTTTGATGCACAAACTGCACCAGGAATGGATCCTAGCAAAATGCAGCCTTGTGTGTTTGAATGCAAAGATCTCGAACACAGACTTTCCTGGGAAGTGTGTGTTACAGTTCGGGTTTGGGTTTAAGGGGTGGGAGAGTTGTAAATATAAAGAAAATAGTTATTAATCAGCATTATGCTTACCATGTCCCACAGCCCTTCTGTCCCACTGTGTCTACTTCCAGTGTTGCTCATTATCTAGATATTCACTGCAGAGGGCACCAACAGTCAATGGCATTGTTCACACTCAATTTGCGTTTTTTTTAGCACTCTTAAAAGCACTTGCGTTTTTTTAAGAGTGCTTAAAAATGTCCCTTGTGTGTCTGAAAGGATTTGACACGTTTTTGGACTTAGTCATTTTTTTCACCAAAAACGCAGGCAAAAACGCAAGCGTGCATAAATGTGCCTTTTAAAAACGCATGCGTTTCCCATAGGGCCCCCATGTTAAAAAAACGCATGTGCGTTTTTTTTAACATGGGCCCCTATGGGAAACGCATGCGTTTTTGAATGGCACTAAAAGGTACTAATGTACCATGCGTTTTTGCATGCGTTTCCCATAGGGCCCCATGTTAAAAAAACGCATGCGTTTTTGGAAAAACGCACATGCGTTTTTTTACAGCACCCAAAAACGCTGCATGCAGCGTTTTTTGGACTAGGGGTAAAAAACGCAAATAGAGCTGAAAAACGCAGCTACACTCAAATGTACCCTGCGTTAACGCACCTGCGTTTTTTTTAACAGCCCAAAAACGCAGAGATGGTCAAAAAAACGCATGTGTGTGAACATGGCCAATCACAGATCCTGTCACAGAGAATGGGTGTCTGCTCACAGAGATATGCAGCAGAGCTGAAGATGTTCCCTGTGGATGTCCTAGGGAAGGGATTTTGTTAATTAAAAATGGGAAACAGGGTTGTCTTGTATTTTATTTCTAATTTTTTCTTTCGGTGTTATGTTTTATTACTGCTTACACTATGAATTTCAGGCTTAGTGCCAGCAGCCAATACAAAGCTGGCATTAACCGCTTTATTACTCAGTGTGCCAATGTCACCAGGGTCACTGGAAAAGTTGGGGTACAGTGCAGGAAAATGGCACTTCTATGAATGTATCATTTTCTGGGGCAGATTTGGGCTGCAATTAACAGCAGGGAGGCCCCAAAAAGCATGGGCCACATGCGCTGAGGATTCCAGCCCTCAGCTGCCTAGTTGTACCTGTCTTGAAACCAAAAATAAGTCCTATGTCATTTTTTTTTAATTATTTCATGAAATTCGTGAAATAATTAACAAAATGGCTTCCCTATATTTTTGGTTTCCAGCCTGGTAAAAATAGGTAGCTGAGGGGGAGGTGGCTGGCTGCCTGTACCTGCCTGCTGTATCTGACTGGCATACAAAAATATGGTGAAGCCCGACGTCATTTTTTAAAAATAATTTTCAGAAATCATTTTATAAAAAGGGCTCAACTATATTGCGGTTTTGGTTATTTTTTGGGCCAGGAGATGCAGATGACCATATTGAACACAGTGCATGCAGTTTTATGCCAAAATTGCACCAATAAAAGCTTGAAATCCGCAGCAAAAATCATGTTGTGATTTTGGTGCTTTTTGGGGCCAGGAGATGCAGATGAACACATCGACCCAAATGCACCAAAAAAACATTATATCTGCGGCAAAAACCGCTTTGAGGTTTAGGTGCTTTTTTGGGCCAGGAGATGCAGATTAACATATTGAACACAGTTTTGTGCCACAAATTCACCAAAAGAGCATGAAATCCATGGCAAGAACTGCATCATGGTTTTGGTGCGCCAGTTCTCTGTGAAAGCATCTGTGACTGGCTGTTGGGTCCCTCTGCAGTGAATATACAGGAAGTTAATGAGCAGCCACAGAAGTACAAGCAGGTGAAAGCCGATAAGTATAATGCTGTTTAAAAAGTATGTGCTTTCCTTTACAACCTCCTAGCCCCCATCTCATTACTTTACATTCCGAGTTCAGGATTCGGACTCAAGTTCGCACTTTCGACTCTGAAGACGAAGTTTAAAAAAAGTTCGGGCGAGTTTGTTGAACCTGAACATCAGTGGGGTCGCCCATCACTATTGCCAAGCAAAGCCTAATTCACCAACTTTTTAGTAAACTGTTAAGGATCCCGATCCCAAATCCGAATCTGCAATGTTTGTACCAAATTTGAAATTGGCAAACACGTCTGGGAAAGATTGGTCATCTCTACTAATGACATCTAGGAAGTATCATTAAAATCTTTACACATTCCTAACATAAATCCCGCCTTACTTCACTTGGAACTTTCACCTGTGGCATGGTTATCTTTTTAATTTGTAGCCCTTAGGACTGGAAGCTACTCTTTCAATATACAGAATTAAAGGTATAGCCTTATTCTAATTCTTATATTAGTCTTTTCTCCTCTTTGTATCATTACATCTTCATCTCTCGTAATTTTTTTTATTCTTCATCTTAATTTTTTCTGAGATCATATATACAACACCTTTAAATTCTTGTGTTCACCCTCAGGCCATCCCATTCCTCTGAGCCTGCAGGTTTGCATTCATTTTTTTAAAACTGTGTTTTTACCAATATATTTCTACTCCTTTAGCTCTGGTACCTCTTCCCATTCTCTAATGTATTGAAATTGACTGAGTTATTGATTAATTAATTCTCTTGAGCCTACAAGGCAATGTTTGCTACTTCTAATAACCTAGACTACAATAAAATTGTATATAGTCCCTTGTTTACACTACCATTCAAAAGTTTGGGGTCACTTAGAAATTTCCTTATTTTTGAAAGAAAAGCCCTTTTTTCAATGAAGCTAACATTAACTGAATCAGAAATACACTCTATACATTGTTAATGTGGTAAATGACTATTTTATCTGAAAACGTCTGGTTTTTAATGCAATATCTACAATACATAGGTGTATGGAGGCCCATTTCCAACAACCATCACTCCTTTGTTTTAATGGTACATTGTGTTTGCTAACTGTGTAAGAAGGCTAATGGATGTTTATAAAACCCTAGAAAACCCTTGCATAAGTATGTTAGCACAGCTGAAAACGGTTTGAATTATTAGAAGAATTATAAAATTGACCTTATTTTGAGAAGGAGGTTGAGTATCTGGAGCATTAGGGCTGCTTTACTCACACCAACTTCTGTGTCCAACTTCTGAACAGATCTCTGGTTGCAGTGAAATCATGGACACATTGCTCCATTTTCTACACAGCCACAAAATGGAACAATGTGTCCATGATTTCACAGCAACCAGAGATCTGTTCAGAAGTTGGACACAGAAGTTGGTGTGTGTAAAATGGCCCTTACATTTGTTTGTTCTATGAAACTCTCATAATGGCCAGAAAAAGAGAACTTTCATGTGAAACTCGAAAGACTATTATTGTTCTTAGAAATAAAGGCTATTCCATGTGAGAAGTTGCCAAGAAACTGAATATTTCCTACAACAGTGTATACTACTCCTTTCAGAGGACAGCACAAACTCTAACCAGAGTAGAAAGAGAAGTGGGAGGACCTTCTGCACAACTGAGCAACAAGACAAGTACACTAGAGTCTTTAGTGTGAGAAATCGACGCCTCACAGCTACTCATCTGGCAGCTTCATTAAATAGTACCCACCAAAGGTCTGCAATGCTGTATTTGCTGCAAAGGGAGTATTCTTTGACGAAAGCAAAGTTTGAAGGAAAAAAATATTATTTCAAATAAAAATCATTATTTCTAAGGGTGCTTTCGCATCAGTGGTTTTCGCTGATTGCGGCAGTTGCGGTGAAAAAAACGCAACTGCCGCGATTACCGCATAATGGCTGCACTTGCGGTTCACTTGCAGCAAGCCCCATACAAAGTCTATGGGGCTTGCGTCAGGTGCAGCAAGTTCAGTATCGGCACTTGCGGCAGGTGTGGCCGCGAAAAAACCACTGCATAGCGCGTTTTTTTTCACGGCCGCACCTGCCGCAAGTGCTGAAACCGCACTTGCCACACCTGCTGCACACTTACTGCAAGCCCCATAGACATTGTATGGGGCTTGCTGCAAGTGAACCGCAAGTGCAGCCGTTATGCGGTAATCACGGCGGTTGCGTTTTTTTTACCGCAACTGCAGCGATCAGCGAAAACCGCTGATGTGAAAGGGGCCTAACCTTGTCAATGTCTGGACTATATTTTGTATTTATTTTGCAGCTCATTTGATAAATAAAAGTATACGTTTTCATGGAAAACACAAAATTGTCTGGGTGACCCCAAACTTTTGAACGGTAGTGTAAATTGTATATATTTTATATTATTATGTTTATTCATTCTTTTACCCCTTTTTTTCCAGTGACTTTTGTGAATAAGGGAATACATTTGTCTGAAATGTCACAAATCGAATAGTCGCAACTTTTACCAATAAGACTGATTTTGCATTTAAACTATTGGAGTGTGCCATGATTAATACATTAAACATTATTTAAATTATTATGATCCCCTCACTTACACCTCTATTTCAGACCTTTAAGTGGTGTGCACACTAAACAAAGTTATCTTTTACATTTGGTAGGCATAGCTCTCATTTATACATTTGAGTGGTTCATTGCCAATTCAATATTGTGATCTAGATAGTGGAATACATGTTCCCCACCACTTTACAATGCCAGCTACACCATGCCTGTCGGTATCTTGGGCTTTGCCCTCCTCAACCACCACCATCATGTCATTATGTGGCCCTCATTAAAATTTTGACAGGAACAGCAAGTGGAATGAAACCTGAGTTTTGTGAGGCCCCTCAGATGGACTTACCTGACCCACAAACATTTTTGAGTAAATTTTATAACATTTAAGGGAAGCAATGGTTTAGGAAAAGAGACTGTATTCTCATTTAGACCCCACGAAAACTCAAGAATGTTTTATTGTCAACAATGGACACTGTAAATTGCTATAGAATTTGTATAACCTTTCTAAAGCTGCTTTCACTTAACGTTTTTTTTCCTGTCCGTCAGATCCTACTTTTTGTAGGACCCCACGGACAGGAAAGGACACCACAGAGGGTGACCTATTCTGTTCCCGGGTCCGTGATTATCACGGATCCGGACACAGCCGGGCACTTTCACTTCCGCAATGTATTATATACATTGCGGAAGTGAAATATAGAAAAAAAAAGAGTTAAAAATGAAAAATCTGTATGCTCACCTGTCTGTGATCCACCGCTGCCTCCAACAAGGTCCGGGTGCTTATAGGTAACTGCGGTCATGTGACCTGATGACACTGCCGGGTTGTGACATCATAGCAGGTCCTATAAGCACCCGGACCTTGCTGGAGGCAGCGGTGGATCACGGACAGGTGAGCATACAGATTTTTTATTTTTAACTCTTTGTTTTACTTAATTTCACTTCTGCAATGTATAGTATATATTGCAAAAGTGAAATTAGAGGGTTAGGAGTAATTTTAGTGTACTGAGCATGCTCAGTACACTTAAATCGGGAATGATCAGCTGTTTCCTTGGACCCGCGCTCATAGGCCCCCATGTTAAAGGCTGAGGATCGGATCGGATTTGGCCTAATTGCCATCCGATTTTGTGGGATCCGATTTTTTTCTGTGCCCAAAATCGGAGCAGTCTCCGATTTTGGGTACAGCAAAAAATCGGACACAAATCGCATCCCACAAAATCGGATCGCAATTAGGCCAAATCCGATCCGACCCCCACAGGATAACATGGGGGTCAAATCGGATCCATGGCTGTCCGTTTTACAAAGGACAGCCACGGATCTAACAAAAACGTGATGTGAAAGCAGCCTAAGTAGCAATTTGGAACAACCCTGAAATGTTTTTCTGTCAGCAACCTTCAGACATCTCACCTGAGGCTTTGCATATGCAAAGTATTCCATAGCATGCATTACAGATAAGATCAAGGCTGCAACACAAAAAGTCTGTGGAGCATATTACATGAGTGACAATCCATGGTAAAGAGCTTATCTAAACAGCCCATTGTGGAAATTGAACATTTTCCAATATGTGTAAAGTTGTAGCCTGAATAGGTCTGGGGAATATATTAACCAGTGACAGTCAATGGTACAGAACTCAGTTTAACAGCCCAGTGTGGAAATGGACATGTTCCAATATGTGTATAGCTGCGACCTCAGTAGGTCTTTATAGAGTATCATTCCAAGCCTTAAAGAAATGTCCTGAAATGAACCGTACCCAACCCACAAATGTTTTTTCAGTAAATTTTTATAACATTTAAGGGAAGCCACGGTTTAAGGAGTGAGACAGTAGTCTCATTTGTGCTCCTGGAAAACCAAGGAATATTCTTTTCTCAACAATAGACATGTAAATTGTTATGAAATATATATACCCTATCCAAGTAAAAATTTGGTACAACACATGTATGCTAAAAAAGGAAAACTGAACCATGCACTGGGACAAGAAAGTGGACATGTTTGCTGATGTTTGTTGTGTATGTGTAACTGCAGGTTGTAGCCTGGAGGCATCAGGGCATGCTTCCTGAAAGCATATTGGTGATGACAACACATATCATAAGTGGCGGTGGCTTCACACTCAGACATAGTCTTATTGCCGAGGCCTTCATTTCAACCACCTTCTGGGGTGTTGCATATGTCAGCACTATTTGGTGTTTGCTAACAAAGGTATTATGCAGAATTTCCCTTTTTAAAGGGACGAGTGGTTAAGATATTCAAACTAGAAGCATCACAATGACAGATCATATTCAATTATTATTATTATTATTATTATTATTATTATTATTCGTAAGGCAGACACCTGAAAAAGAGTAGAGCATGTTACTGAAGTGATGGACACTGTTACAGAGTTCAGTACTGCATAAGACTGCAAGGACTGCATAGGACACAGCCTACCAATGGTGCTGTTCTACAATGTCCAAGTGCGGACCCAAAAATCAGAATCAGGCTCTCCGATACGTGCTTAAGGACAGCACGAGAAGGGCCTCATTAAATATTGTTGTAGCATTTTGTTGTGCAACCCTGAGGGCTGTGTCATATACTTTGGAAGAGACATTGAGGAGGACATGAGATTAATCCCTTCAACTCCAAGCCTGTTTTGACCCCAATGACCAGATGATTTTTTGCAATTCTCAACAGTGTCACTTTAAGGCTGGGGTTCCACATAAGCCCTCAGTCCGTTTTTGGCTTCAGTTTTCTCATTTTTTTTTTCTAAGTCCAAAAACTGACAGAAAACGGATTGGATGTAATAAACACCCTGTCCGTTTTTCTATGGAGCTCCAAACATTGCCCTGTCCGTTTTTGAGTCAAAAACGTTGCATGCAACGTTTTTGGCATCATTTAAAAAACGCATGCGTTTTCATGCGTTTTTTTAACATGGGGCCCTATGGCAAACGCATGCGCGAACGCATGCAAATGCGCACTTGCGTTTGCGCATGCGTTCGCGCATGCGTTTTTTTAATGAAAAGTCCAAAAACGTTCAGGAGTGCAGGAGGCTCAAAAAGCACCCAGAAAAAAACGGATTGGTGATGAAAATCACTTCCAAAAACGGATTTCTATGTGTGACCACAGCCTTAGAAGTAATAACTTTGGAATGCTTCACCAGATAACAGTGATTCTGAGATTTGTTTTTCATTACATTTTGGACTTTAGAATAGTAGTAAATTTAGGATGATAATTTTTGAGTTTATTTGTGAAAAATAAGGATATTTGGCAAAAAAAATTAAATTGAGCAATTTTCCAACATTTAATTTTATACCAATAAACTAAAGAGCAAGTTCACACAAAAAAACAACTTTTTTTGTTAGGAAGTTAAAAAGGTTCAAAGGTCATCATCAATTTTTTATTTTGTCAGCAAAATTTACAAAGCCACTTTGATAGTGATCACATAACATTTTCAGTGACTTTGAGGGGCCTACATAAGAGAAAACACCCAAAAGTGAAAACATCCCAAAAACTGCACAGCTCAAGCTACTTAAAACCATATTTAATAAGTTTATTAACCCTTCAAGTGCTTCACAGGAACTAAAGCAACGTGGAAGGAAAAAATAAAAATTTTACTTTTTCTAACAAAAATGTAACTTTATCCTCAAATATTGCATTTTCACAAGGGTAAAACCAAAAACTGGATCCTAAAATGATTGGTATGAGGGAGGTGGTGGTGGGCGGATTAAAGATACAGGGGGCGTGAAATTCCCCTGTGAGAGAAATGGCTCCAGCCACAAGCCACCTCCTATTTGGCTACAGTATGTAAGCTATCAAAGCCTACTATCTCGGCATACAGGGGGCGTCAAGGGGTGGGGGACCCCTTGCCTTAATGCAGCAGACATGCTTCATTCAGTGCTGTAATTAGATCAGTTGCTTCACAGGTTTTTATAATGTTGAGAAGTGAAGATGAAAATATTGAAACTAAAAGAACCTTTTTTTTTTAAAGTATTTTTTTCATGTTCTCAAATGAAACATGAAAATGGATTACAAAATATGTTTGACACTTCTCCTTAGTATGGTGATACTCTATTTGTGGTTGGAAAACAATTTTTAGGCTCATGGCAGGGCTCGGACAGGGTGCCGACATCAGCTGTTCTGTGTTGACACGAGAAATGAAAACAGCTGTCAGATCAGCTGTGTGTAAAGCTCCTGTGCCGACATTGTTGGGAGATCAGTGGCGCCCGCCGCTGATCTCCCTGCAATGGGCGCCGCTGATCTCCCAGCAGCTAGCGCCGCTCATCTTCCAGCGGTGTCTGCGCGGGAGCTTTAAACACAGCTGATGTGACAGCTGTTTAAATTTCCCACACTGACATCAAAAGGTGATGTTGGTGCGGGAAACTTAAACAGCTGTCAGATCAGCTGTGTTTAAATCTCCCGCGCTTACATTAGTTGTTGGTGTCAGTGCGGAAAATTTCAACTGCAGCTGTTCTGACAGCTGATTCAGGTCCTTGAACCCGACATTGATCATCCGATCGGTTTGCCAGCCAGCAAACTAACAAAATGATATTGGATCTGGATTGGACGTCATGGGACCCTCGACCCTGGACTATGTCAAGGGGGAGATTCTTTAATAAAGTTGGAGTCTCGAAGTGTTTTTTGGTTTTATTTCTAATAAAATATTTTTTCTCTGTGTTGTTTTTTTTTTAAAACTTTACTACAAATTCATGGCGGTTATGTTTAATATTGGCTTGACCCCATGAATTTCAGGCTTAGGGCCAGTGATAATACAAAGCTGGCCTTATCCCCATTATTACCCAGTGAGCCACTGCACCAGGGCCCTGGATGAGTTGAGCACAGCGCCAGAAAATGGCGCTTCTATGAATATGCCATTTTCTGGGGCAGCTGCGGACTGCAATTCGCAGCGGGGGGGAACCCAGAAAGCTTAAGCCACCCTGCACTGTGGATTCCAGGCCCTAGCTGCCTGGTTGTAAGTGGCTGGACACCAAAATACCACGAAGCCCCGCGTATATTTTTTTAAATTATTTCATGAAATTCATGAAATAATAAAAAAAGGGGCTTCCCTATATTGTTGTGTCCAGCGAGGTCCAAATATCCCGAAATTCATGGAGTTACGCCAATATTAGACATGACCGCCATGTATTTGTAGTAAAGTATTACAAAAACACAACACAGAGAAAAAATATTTTATTACAAATAAAGCAAAAAAACACTTAGAGACTCCAGCTTTATTAAAGAATCCCACTACCCGCTCCGACATAGTCCAGGGTCGAGGGTCCTGCGACGTCCAATCCGGATCCAATATGATCTAATCGGTTTGTTGGCTGGCAAACCGATCAGATGATCAATGTCATGTTCAAGGACCTGAATCAGCTGTCAGAACAGCTGCAGTTGAAATTTTCCGCACTGACACCAACAACTGATGTAAGCGCGGGAGATTTAAACACAGCTGATCAGACAGCTGTTTAAGATTCCCGCGCCAACATCACCTATTGATGTCAATGTGGGAAATTTAAACAGTTGTCAGATCAGCTGTGTTTAAAGATCCCGTGCAGACACCACTGGAAGATGAGCGGCGCTAGCTGCTGGGAGATCAGCTGCGCCCATTGCCAGGAGACCAGCGGCGGGCGCCGCCGATCTCCCAACAGTGTCGGCGTGGGAGTTTTAAACACAGCTGATCTGACAGCTGTTTACATTGCTCGTGTCAACACAGAACATCTGATGTCAGCATGGGAAATTTAAACAGCTGTCAGATCAGCAGTGTTTAAAGCTCCCGCGCCAACACTGCCGGAAAAATGCTCGGGTTCCCCAGAGATTAACATCGAGCCTCAAGCACCCGAGCATTTTAGTGCTCACTCATCACTGGTAATATGTGATTTTAAGAAAAAAAAGGCTTTGGATGGGAAAGGATGAGAAGGGTACTTATGTAAATTAGCATTTGAAATTTCCCCTGATTTAGGAGAGAGGGAAGAGAAGATACCCCACAGGGCTAATCTAAGTGTAGCAGTGGTAGTAAATAGAGGAAAAAAGTCAGTAATGCACTCAACCTTGAGAGAATGCTGAGACCATTGAATTAATCATACCTGTCAAGTCCACAGATTCTGGTTTGTGTATGCTGCTTGAGGGGGAAACTACGGGCATTATCCTTCCAGAGGAATACGGATGAGGAGAGTGATTTTACCATTAAGCACTCTTCTGCACTAGACATGAATCTATCAGGTAGATGACATTTTTTTTATACCGTATATACTCGTGTATAAGCCGACCCCCCTACTTTTGCCCCCAAAATCTGGGAAAACCTATTGACTCGTGTATAAGCCGAGGGTGGACCCCAGCACAGGTATACAGCCCCCAGCAGTGTGGTATACAGGCCCCCCCGATGGTATAAAGCCCTCCGCAGTGGTAGTATACAGCCCCCAGCAGTGTGGTATACAGCAGCCTCCCCAGTGGTATATACAGGCCCCAGCAGTGTTACAGCAGCCTTCCCAGGGTTATATACAGCAGCAGCAGCCCCATGGTTATATACAGCAGCAGCCCCACGGTTATATACAGCAGCAGCCCCACGGTTATATACAGCAGCAGCCCCACGGTTATATACAGCAGCAGCCCCACGGTTATATACAGCATCCCCACGGTTATATACAGTAGCAGCCCCACAGTTATACAGCAGCAGCCCGAGGTATACAGGCCCCCCATCAGTATCCAGGGCCCCCCCATGCTCCGGAAACCTGTAAAGGAATATGATTATACTTATCACTGTCCCGCTGCCGTCCCCGCTCTGCATCGCGATCCTCCATCTTCATTCACCGGCTTCCGGCTTCCTGTGTTCTGCGCCGACAATGACGTCATTGTCGGCGCCGAACACAGGAAGCTGAAAGCCGGTGAATGAAGATGGAGGATCGCGATGCAGAGCGGGGACGGCACCGGGACAGTGATAAGTATAATCATCTTCCTTTACAGGTTTCCGGAGCATGGGGGGGCCCTGGATACTGATGGGGGGCCTGTATACCTCTGGGGGGGGGCGCCCGTGTAGTGACTCGCGTATAAGCCGAGGGGGTAACTTTTCAGCCCAATTTTTGGGTTGAAAAACTCGGCTTATACGCGAGTATATACGGTACTATTATGTAGTCTAAACAATGCTTTTTGGCTGAAAAGCCATCTTTAGGTAAATAACAAATACATTTTCATTATTGTCAACTTGTTTAGTCCTTGATTAAAAGGTGCGACAACAGCTGTAGTCCATGCTGCTGAGTCCTACTCCCTATCTGAAAGTTTTATTTTGAAACTGTTAAAATAAAGCATTCAAGATTTTCAAGAATGCTGAGTACTACTTCAGTGTTTTTCTATTTTGTATGGATTATTTACATTTATTAAGTATAGCACCACAAATATCTTATATCTTGTTTGATGTAAATAATCAGTGGGTATTAGCTCTGTGCATGAGAACGTGGTGCCCAGGTTTTTTATTTTCATGCTGTACTGTCATGTCCATTCTCCAGTGTGATGTCATAGAGGGCATCCAGCATGGCTGATTTATATGTCACATCATAATGGACAATTGTCACATGGTGTTTGACTAAAAAATTGCAGTGTTGTGGCAGTATCTGACATTCCACACTATGGTTTATCTGATGTTTCTGAGTTGCATAGGCAGGATCTGGGCATCGACCAGCTGTATTTTTATTAGTGATCGGTATAGCAGGAGTTAATCTCTGCTCTCCTCCTGGTTACCTCTAGGATCACATGTTCTGGGAAACCTATAGCAGTTGCTCCCCATCTTTTTAAGATGTTGGAATCTGTCTTCCCATAACAACTATAGCTAGTGATGAGTGAGTATCGAAAAATTAGTAATTGCTATGCTTAAACGAGCAGTTTTCAATACTCGTGCACTCATCCAAACAGCGAGTTCAATGTTAGTCAGTTAGTGATAGGCTGCGCCTACACATATTCAGCTATAAAACAACTCTATCCAATGTAGAGCGGAAGGATGGGCTTTTTTGCATTTTCACTGCATACAAAACCTTGCTGTTCCCCCCAGAGAGAGCGTAAGATTCAATCTGCTCTCACTAGGGTACCGAATCCCTTTGTGTACTGAAGAGAGCTGGCAAGATGTGTCAGATTGTTCATGATCAACACATCGCTCACGAGCACTAGCAATACTCGCCAAGTAACGAATATCATGAATACTGTACTATCAGAGCGAGTAGCAAAAGGTAATGATTATGTGGCGCCCCGCATGGTCGGGCGTCACAGAGGGGTATTGCACCTGTAAAAGAGGGGTAATTGCCCCAGCTGCAAGTGGACCCTAGGTTGGTGGGTGGGACCCATTCCCAGCACTCCCACATTAGCTGAGAGGTGGGAGGTTACCTGGGAGGGGATATAGTCACCTCTAGGGGGATCAAGGAGGTCTTTGTCAGCAGAATGGCTAACTAGGAGCAAGAATAGTCTTTCTCTCTAGGCGGTGAGAGAGGGAGAGGGTTGGTGCAGTTGGAGAAGGAGGAACGTTGGAAAGAGTGTGGAACGAGGTGGAAGGGTTACCCGGACGGTTTCAAGCCGATCCGGAGGGAAGAAGAAGGGATCTTGAGGATATCCTGAAAGAGGGCACCTGACGTGAGAAGTCCCGGCCCTAGAGAAAATGGGAGATCCTCAGAGTGGAGCGACCATACGCCAGAGGAAACTCCAGTCCACCACGGGAACGCTGAGCCCGAGGATGCCGCTAAAGTCTATCTTTGCAGTCGGCAACTGGCTGCTGTGGTCCGTATATTGCCACAGCACCCTGCCAGATGGAGCACCCTGCCTGCTTCCTCACCACAAGGGAGAGGACCCCCAATACTACCTACACGGAGCCATTGGGTATAGGCCCATCCTAGGTACACCACGGGTCCACCATGCTACCTGGGATCCATTTTGCAGCCAACCGCAGAGCTACCTATTATTTTAACACCTAATGCTGGACTGTGAACTCTGTATGATGCTGCTGCAAGTTGACAGTAAACTACCCGGGAGAAAGTGACTTTGCCTGTCTGTGGTTTTCTACATCAACCTGCTTGTTTTCAGGAACGCTGCCCTGGAGGACCAGCTCCGCCTGTAGGGAGCTTTGCCAACTCAGCCGCACTACCATTTACCCCCGGCAGACTGTGGCGATGCTGGTGACCCATCACCAGGTACTACAGGTGGCGTCACATGACAAACTCTTATCCACTGTAAATACACCCTTTTTGAAGTGTCACCCAGGCCACGGGCTCAGGTACTGCCACCCGTGACATCCCAAGCATCCCAATGAGCCTGATACTGGAGTACTCCAGGGCCTGGGGTTCGACAATTACACTTGCTCATCCCTAGCTATAAGTTTTGAAATACTGGTCTTGTACTGTTGTGATCCAGTTGCTGTAATCTTTTGAGTGTTGTTTGGTGTGCTGTGGAAATTCTGTCATCATTTGGTTATTTTCTCCCTGCTGTTTATTTCATCCTGTGCACAAATTGTCATATTTCTTCTTTGTGTATAGCTGTGAGTATGAGTTTTTAGTTTTTCTATTGTATTTGCGTGAGGTTTTAAAACTCCTGTCTCGGCCCTTCGCTTGGGTGTAAGAGACAGAGTATTAGATCAGGGCTGTCAAGGAGCAGGGCAAGGATGGTATCTATCACCATCAGAGGTTTCTCTGGGATAGGGGACATCTAGGGCCCTCTAGCCTGAGGGTCAGTCTACACTGTGAGCTGAATTATTAGGAAATGAGTATTTTGCTCACGTGATACTTTTTATACATGTTATCCTACTACAAGCTGTATAGGCTTTAGCGCCAACTACCAATTAAGTAAATCAGGTGATGTGCATCTCTGTAATGAGGAGGGGTGTGGTGTAATGACATCAACACTCTATATAAGGTGTGCTTAATTATTAGGCAAATGCCTTTCCTTAGGCAAAATGGGTCAGAAGAGAGATTTGAAAGGCCCTGAAAAGTCTAAAATTGTGAGATGTCTTGCAGAGGGATGCAGCAGTCTTGAAATTGCCAAACTTTTGAAGCGTGATCACCGAACATTCAAACGTGTCATGGCAAATAGCCAACAGGGTCGCAAGAATCGTGTTGGGCAAAAAATGCGCAAAATATTTGCCCATGAATTGAGGAAAATCAAGCGTGAAACTGCCAAGATGCCATTTGCCACCAGTTTTGCCATATTTCAGAGCTGCAACATTACTTGATTATCAAAAAGCACAAGGTGTGCTTTACTCAAGGTAAGGAAGGTTAAAAAATGACCACCTTTGAAAAAGAAGCATAAGATAAATCGTCAAGACTGGGCCAAGAAATATCTTAAGACTGATTTTTCAAAGGTTTTATGGACTGATGAAATGAGAGTGACTCTTGATGGGCCAGAGGCTGGATCAGTAAAGGGCAGAGAGCGGCACTCCGACTCAGATGCCAGCAAGGTGGAGGTGGCGTACTGGTATGGGCTGTATCATTAAAAATTAACTTGTGGGACCTTTTTGGGCTGAGGATGGAGTGAAGCTCAATTCCCGGACCTACCGCTAGTTTCTGGAAGACAACTTCATCAAGCAATGGTACAGGAAGAAGTCGGTATCGTTCAAGAAAAACAGGATTTCCATGCAGGACAATGCTCCATCACATGCATCTAACTATTCCACAGCGTGGCTGGCCAGTAAAGGTCTAAAAGAAGAAAAAATAATGATAATGTCATGGCCCCCTTGTTCACCTTATCTGAACCACATAGAGAACCTGTGGTCCCTCCTAAAATGTGAGATCTACAGTACACTTCTCGGAACAGTGTGTGGGAGGCTGTGGTGGCTGCTGAACGCAATTATGATCGTAAACAGATCAAGCAACTGACAGAATCTATGGATGGAAGGCTGTTGAGTGTCATCATAAAGAAAGGTGGCTATATTTGTCACTAATTTTTTTTGTGTTTTGTTTTTGCATGTCAGAAATGTTTTTTTCAATTTTTTGTGCAGTTATATTAGTTTACCTGGTGAAACTAAACAAGTGAGATGGGAATATATTTGTTTTATATTAGGTTGCCTAATAATTCTGCACAGTAATAATTACTTGCACAAACAGATATCCTCCTAAGATAGCGAAATCTAAAAAAAAAACACTCCAACTTCCAAAAATATTAAGCTTTGATATTTATGAATCTTTTGGGTTGATTGAGAACATAATAATTGAACAGTGATAAAAAAAAATCCTTTAAAATACAACTTGCCTAATAATTCTGCAAACAGTGTAGGAGACCCAGTCCCGCTGTTATTTCAAACAGTAAGGTAATCCATTAAAAGTGTAGAAAATCTTACATTTGTCAAAATGAATCAAACATTGATCAGCATAGCCTTTCATACACTATCTAGTGATGCCAGTGTTTAAATTTGCAATTCCATCTGTATGCCTATCCATTTACTGTCATCTACAACATTGCCTTGGTACCACAGCCTATGTACCACACTTTGTGGGCATCTACCCTCTGTCCATCATGCCACATATACTACAGTACTGATATTACTGGGTTTGCCTTTGCTGACCCTAAAGTCTGCTTGACACGTCACGATATCGCAATGCAACTACGATAAAAAGTCACGTTGTAAGGGTGTTGCAGTTGATATCGTTCGTGCGTTGTGTCATGTAAATGGGCAATGCGACACGAAAACAACCTAACTACGATATCGTTTGTGAATTGTGTATGCTCTTCAATCTTGCAATATTGGCTTGACAATCTGGCAGGACCGTGCTGTGTGACAGCGCAACTACTATTTGGAGTGCAACTTCCCCTATTCACTCCAATGTTAATTGGTCATTTCCCTGAGTTGCTCAGACGCAGTGTGCAAGAGGGGCGTACGACATCGTGGTTGCGTTGCCTGCCGATATCTCCCTGTGTAACATCTCCTATGCGATTTTGGACAAGTGCCAAAAACGTGCGCACCCCCGTGAAGTTGTATGCAATATCGGAACGATATTGCAACGTGTAGAGCGGCCTTAACTGCCAAGCATCTCATTGCCTGCCTGGCCTAACACTCTAATATGCTGCTCATGTCATAACCACTGCAGAGCCACTATATTCAGACATCTAATGGCTTCTTGCAGTGTTTTATAGTGCTAGACAGTACTACTAATCTTGGGAAATGTACTCTCATTTTTTTTTACCCCTAGAAAACAGCTGTCATTAACCCCTTAGTGACGGAGCCAATTTCCACCTTAATGACCAGACCGTTTTTTGTAATTCTGACCAGTGTCCATTTATGAGGTAATATCTCTGGAACGCTTCAACGAATCCTAGCAATTCTGAGATGCTTTTTCGTAACATATTGGGCTTCATGTTAGTATTAAATTTTAGTTGATAATTTTTGTGTTTATTTGTGAAAATATAAAATAATTGGCAAAAATTGTGAAAATTTGACAATTTTCAAATTTGTAATTTTTATTCTGTTGAACCAGAGCGTTATGTGACACAAAATAGTTAATAAATAACATTTCCCACATGTCTACTTTACATCAGCACAATTTTGGAAAAAAAATTTTTTGGTTAGGACGTTATAAGGGTTAAAAGTTCATCAGCAATTTTTCATTTTTCCAGCAAAATTTACATAACCTTTTTTCTTAGTGACCACACCACATTTGAAGTCTCTTTGAGGGGTGTACATTACAGAAAACACCCAAAAGTGACACCATTCCAAAAACTACACCCCTCAAGCTACTCAAAACTACATTCAAGAAAATGATTAACCCTTCAGGTGCTTCACAGGAACTAAAGCAACGTGGAAACAAAAAATGCCCATTTTAATTTTTCCAACAAAAATGTTCTTTGAGCCTCAATTTTTTCATTTTCACATGGGCAACAGGATAGAATGCATCCTAAAATTTGTTGGGCAATTTCTCCTGAGTACACCGATACCTCATATGTGATCATAAACCACTGTTTGGGCGCACGGCAGGGCTAAGAAGGGAAGGAGTGCAATTTGACTTTTGGAGCTAATTTACCATTCAAAAAGTGAAATGGCGCTCCTTCTCTTCTGAGCCCTACCGTGCGCCCAAACAGTGGTTTATGACCACATATGAGGTATCGGTGTACTCAGGAGAAATTGCCCAACAAATTTTAGGATGCGTTTTATCCTGTTGCTCATGTAAAAATGAAAAATGTGAGGACAAAAGAAAATTTTTGTGAAAAGAAAGTACTTTTTCATTTTTACGGATCAATTTGTGAAGCACCTGGGGGTTCCAAGTGCTCACTATGAATCTAGATAAGTTCCTTGGGGGTCTAGTTTCCAAAATGGGGTCACTTGTGGGGGAGCTCCAATGTATAGGCACACAGGGGCTCTCCACACGCGACATGGTGTCCGCTAACAATTTGAATGGAAAATTAGCTCCAATTGTTAACGGACACCATGTGACGTATGGAGAGCCCCTGTGTGCCTAAACATTGTAGCTCCCCACAAGTGACCCCATTTTGGAAACTAGACCCCCAAGGAACTTATCTAGATTGGTGGTGAGCACTTTGAACCCCAGGTGCTTCACAAATGAATCCGTAAAAATGAAAAAAGAAAATTTTTGTGGAAAAGAAAGTACTTTTTCATTTTTACGGATCAATTTGTGAAGCACCTGGGGGTTCAAAGTGCTCTCTATGCATCTAGATAAGTTCCTTGGGGGGTCTAGTTTCCAAAATGGGGTCACTTGTGGGGGAGCGCTAATGTTTAGGCACACAGGGGCTCGCCATACACGACATGGTATTCACTTACATTTCCAATTGTTAGTGGACACCTTGTCACGTATGGAGAGCCCCTATGTGCCTAAACATTGGAGCTCCCCCACAAGTGACCCCATTTTGGAAACTATAAAACAAAAATTTTTCGGTTGCGCCACACTGTTTGCTAAAGGCAGATTAAATTCTCCGTTATATTAATTCCTCACTCACCTTTTCTGGTTGTGCCATCTCTGCACAACCAGATTGTAGGCTCTGTGGTGAGGAAGGGATCCGAGACCTTTGCTCGCCGGTTCCTGGTTCCAAAGTGATTGTCCAGCTCCAACTCGCTTCTCCAGGTCCCGTGATCAATCACGTTTCTATTAAACCAGCCAGGTCCTTGTGTGCAGAGCTGCTCTCTTCCACCACACTCCCAACAGGGAGGATAGATTAAGGAACAATATAGAAATGGTGGTATTTAAAATATGAGCGCTACACAAGGACACTGCACTGATCAGTATTACCTTTAGGTCTTTATTGAATATTAACAAATGTGAGTCCTCGCCACAACATGTTTCGACACAAATGCGTCTTCTTCAAGTGGATCCACTTTATATATTGTTCCTTCATTTTGGAAACTAGACACCCCAAGGAACTTATTTAGATGCATAGTGAGCACTTTGAACCCCCAGGTGCTTCACAAACTGATCCGTAAAAATGAAAAAGTACTTTTTTTCACAAAAATTTTCTTTTTTTCCTTTTACAGACAAATTTGCGAAGCACTTGGGGGTTGAAAGTGCTCACTATGCATCAAGATATGTTCCTTGGAGGGTCTAGTTTCCAAAATGTGGTCACTTGTGGGGGAGCTCCAATGTTTAGGCACACAGGGGCTCTCCATATGCGACATGGTGTCTGCTAACAATTTGAATGGAAAATTAGCTCCAATAGTTAGCGGACACCATGTCGCATATGGGGAGCCCCTATGTGCCTAAACATTGGAGCTCCCACACAAGTCACCCCATTTTGGAAACTAGACACCCCAAGGATTATATCTAGGGGTATAGTGAGAATTTGGAACCTACAGCTACTTCACAGAATTTGATAATGTCATATTGAACATTTTCTTTTTTTCACACAATTTCTCACTTTTAGAGCATGTGCACAAGATACGGACACACCGTGTCCTGGTCATCTCCTCCCCTGCATTTTTTTTAGTATTTCTTTATTAAATTTAAAAAAAAAAATGATGTGGGGCTTCGCCATGTTTTTGGTCCAGCCAGGTACAGCAGGCAGCTACGGGCTGCCACCAACCCCTTCTGCCTAGTTTTACCTGGCTGGAAACCAAAAATATAGGGAAGTCCCTTTTTTTTAAAAAATTATTTCATGAAATAATTTTTAAAAAAATGGCGTGGGCTTCGCCACATTTTTGGGCCAGCCAGGTACAACTAGGCAGCTGGGGGCTGGAATCCTCAGCGTAGGGAGGCCCAAGCTTTCTGGGCCCCCCCCCGCTGCGAGTTGCAGCCTGCAGCTGCCTCAGAAAATGGCGCATTCATAGAAGCGCCATTTTCTGGCGCTGCATCCAGCACTTCCAGCTGCCGTGTAGCGGTGGCAGACTGGGTAATAAGGGGTTAATGCCAGTTTTTTGGCAGCTGGCACTAAGCCCGAGATTCATAACGTCTGGCCAATATTAGACCGGACCATTAGGAATCTCTAGTAATTTGTAAAGAAGACACAAGACAGAGAAAAATATTTTTATTAGAAAAAAAACACAAACACTACTTGGACTCCATCTTTATTATTCTTTGACGTCCGACGTAGTCCAGTGGGAAGGTCTGACGTAGTCCAGTGGGAGGTCCCGCGACGATTCTCAGTTTTATAGCATATGGGGCATCCCCCATAAGCTACAAAAGCAGGTTCATTGCCAGGAGGATGACAGGTCATGAACTCAGTGAGTTCATGACCTATCAGATTCCTCGGGTCACAAGGGGTTAACTGTGCTCTTCATGGCGGTCTCCACATCAGGTCAACATCAATGTGATCTATCAGGATCCTGGGATCCCATAGGGATCCTGGGATCACCACTGATGGTGATCTGATGTGGAGATCACCATGAAGAGCACAGTTTAAAAGGGATTAACTGTGCTCTTCATGGTGGTCTCCACATCAGATTACCATCAGTGGTGATCTATCAGGATGCTGGTATCCCACAGGGATCCTGGGATCACCACTGATGGTGATCTGATGTGGAGATCACCATGAAGAGCACAATTAACAAAGGGTTAACTGTGCTGTTCATGGTGGTCTCCACATCAGATCACCATCAGTGGTGATCTATCAGGATCCTGGGATCCCATAGGGATCCTGGGATCACCACTGATGGTGATCTGATGTGGAGATCACCATGAAGAGCACAGTTAACAAGGGGTTAACTGTGCTCTTCATGGTGGTCTCCACATCAGATCACCATCAGTGGTGATCTCAGGATCCCAGGATCCCTATGGGATCCCAGGATCCTGATAGATCACCACTGATGGTGATCTGATGTGGAGATCACCATGAAGAGCACAGTTAAAAAGGGATTAACTGTGCTCTTCATGGTGGTCTCCACATCAGATTATCATCAGTGGTGATCTATCAGGATCCTGGTATCCCCACAGTGATCCTGGGATCACCACTGATGGTGATCTGATGTGGAGATCACCATGAAGAGCAGTGTTAACAAGGGATTAACTGTGCTGTTCATGGTGGTCTCCACATCAGATCACCATCAGTGGTGATCGATCAGGATCCTGGGATCCCGGGATCACCACTGATGGTGATCTGATGTGGAGATCACCATGAAGAGCACAGTTAACAAGGGGTTAACTGTGCTCTTCATGGTGGTCTCCACATCAGATCACCATCAGTGGTGATCTCAGGATCCCAGGATCCCTATGGGATCCCAGGATCCTGATAGATCACCACTGATGGTGATCTGATGTGGAGATCACCATGAAGAGCACAGTTAAAAAGGGATTAACTGTGCTCTTCATGGTGGTCTCCACATCAGATTAAGATCAGTGGTGATCTATCAGGATCCTGGGATCCCACAGGGATCCTGGGATCACCACTGATGGTGATCTGATGTGGAGATCACCATGAAGAGCACAGTTAACAAGGGGTTAACTGTGCTGTTCATGGTGGTCTCCACATCAGATCACCATCAGTGGTGATCTATCAGGATCCTGGGATCCTGGGATCCTGATAGATCACCACTGATCGTAATATGATGTGGAGACCACCACGAAGAGCACAGTTAACCCCTTGTTAACTGTGCTCTTCATGGTGATCTCCACATCAGATCACCATCAGTGGTGATCCCGGGATCCCAGGATCCTGATCGATCACCACTGATGGTGATCTGATGTGGAGACCACCATGAACAAGGGGTTAACTGTGCTGTTCATGGTGGTCTCCACATCAGATCACCATCAGTGGTGATCGATCAGGATCCTGGGATCCCATAGGGATCCTGGGATCACCACTGATGGTGATCTGATGTGGAGATCACCATGAAGAGCACAGTTAACAAGGGGTTAACTGTGCTCTTCATGGTGGTCTCCACATCAGATCACCATCAGTGGTTATTTCAGGATCCCAGGATCCCTATGGGATCCCAGGATCCTGATAGATCACCACTGATGGTGATCTGATGTGGAGACCACCATGAACACCACAGTTAACCCCTTGTGACCCGAGGATTCTGATAGGTCATGAACTCACTGAGTTCATGACCTGTCATTCCCTGGGCCGCACAGCAGGGGTTAACAGCGGCGGGTTAACATTCATAGTCACTCAGCCAGGCTGCCCCTCTTCATACTATCACGCCTCAATAAGCGTGATCTTCATGATACATTCAAATGCGCGCCTCCCTGCGCGCCTCCCCGCTCACCTCTCGGCCTGGCGCTGCAGTGTGTGGGCTGTATGACGCGATTCGCATGCGGAGTACGGGGCTTGAAGCTCTAACACAGCAGCGGTCCGGAATAGGAGAGCGGGGAGGCGCGCAGGGAGGCACGCATTTGAATGTATCATAAAGATCACGCCTATTAAGGCGTGATAGTATGAAGAGGGGCAGCCTGGCTGAGTGACTATGAATACCATAGTCACTCATTAACATCAGTAATGAGGTACTTTTATAACGTTTAGATTCAGTTTCACTTGCTGCATTTAGGAGCTAAAAGGAGTGTAGGGTAAGTGTTACTATGCTCTAGGGACAGCTTTTAATAGCTTAGGAGGTGGTTTGGGGGTGACAGGATCCCTTTAAAGGGAACCTGTCACCTGCTAAAAGCCACCTAACCTATCAATACATGTTTCTGCACCTTCCTATTACTATTATAACTATCCCTATCTCTGCTAAATGCTTGCTTTTTGTTTTAAAAAACGTTTTTATACTTACTCATTAGGATGATAATGAAGTGGGGGCTGTATGCAATAGTCCCCCTGGGCGTGTTGTTTTGCAGCCTCCATGATCCAGCCTCACCGTGCAGCTTCTGTTGTGATGTGGAGCTGACGTCAGGACAAATGATTTGCATTCTGTGAGTCACAGAGGAGGAGAGGAGGAGGAGCAGAGCCTGCACAAGCAAAACATCACAGAAAGGCCGTACATAATAAAAATTATTTGCATTTCAGAATTCACAAGGTGTTCAATTGATTTTAAGGGGAACTCACATTGTTCTGCTCATAAATTCCAGTCATTTAAAAGCATTTTTATTATGTGATTTATACAAAAAAAAAAGGGACCATCTAATATATAAAGCTGAATGTGTGTACGTGTGTGTATGTCCGGGATTGGCATCTACACCGTCGCAACTACAGCCACAAAATGTTGCACAGTCACACGTCTGGATGTCGGGAGCGTCATAGGCTATGTTGTGAGGCGAAATTTTAACCCTGCGCATTCCAATTCACCAAACAATTTTGGCCATATCTACATAATGGAGAGAAAGTGACAGTTACCAGTTGACAGTTGTGAATGAGAGGGGCTTAATGACAGCACCAAAGACTAACAGCATATACCAGCATATAGTCACTAAGGTGGGGCCCTGACATGGAATATTCACCACGCACAGGGACATATATACACACCACATGCACACAAAGAGTAACAGCTAAGGTGGAGCCCCAACATTGGATACTCACTATGCACCCGAACACAAACACACACGCTACAAAGAGACACACACAACACAGAGACACACACCACACAGACACCCCTCCCCACAGGGACACACACACATACACACCCTATAGGGAAACATGCACTCACCCCACAGGGACACACACAACACAGGGACATACACACATACACACCCCACAGAGACACACACACCCCACAGGAACACACAGACCCAATAGGGATGGACATACACCACAGAGACACCCCTCCCCCCACAAGGGCACACACCACAGGGATCGCCCACAGGGACACACACACACCACTGGGACACACACACACCTCAGGGACACACACACCCCAGGGACACACACACCACACAGACAGACACAGATGTGCACAAATTGCCTCACACAACTCGCCTCATACGTCTGGTATCTTTAAGTTCCAAAAATAAACATCTGATTAAAGACAGCCAATGTGCAACACATGTGCCATATAGGGAATTAAGGCAGATGTCAGTCACATGAGCTGTCTATTATGTGTATGTGTGAGGTAACATATAATACCCGGCCAGGGGGAGGGTTTACTGTTGGCTGGAGATTTATTAGGCTGCCTATAGCAACCAATCACAGCTCAGCTTCTATTTTCCTACAGGTCATTAATATGACATATTCAAATCATATTTTGTTATAGCTAAAAGCAGTTATTTATTAACCCGGGCGTAGCCAGGTTGTACAGCCAGTAATTCATATATTTTAGAAAATCTCTCAAAGTCGGCAAATCTGAATTTCAAAAGATCTGCTCATCTCCAGCATGAATAAAAAAAATGACATGAAAATTGCAAAGAATAAAATTGTGGCTCTGATAAAGAACGAAAAAAAAACCTTAAAGCAAAAATATTTTATGAAGAAGTGTTTAAAAATATTGTTGTAGTATCCTTACTGATGTCCCCTACCCTTAAAGAATATTATAAACCTATTATATAAAGCTGAATGTGTGTATGTCTGTCCATGATTGGCATCTACACCGGGGCATTTTTTAGGGTGTAGGGTGCAGATTTGGGGAGGGTTTGCGGGGCAGGTTTGGGGGTAGAAGTTTCAGGGTGGGGGCAGGATTGAGGGCTAGATTTGGGGGGACCTTGAGTGGATGGGGCGGGTTAAGGGGAGGTGTGGGGGGGGGCATGATTGATACGTATAGTGGACATACATACACACACACAGACATACTGTACACTCAGTTTATAACTAAGAACAGTTAGTTACTATGCCCGGGCAATGCCGGGCTCTACAGCTAGTTATACATAAAAAGCAAACTTTCCCACTTTTATATTTAAGGAAACAGCATTAAGGTGGACAAATTAATTGAAATGTATTCCAAATAATTCACTAACGATAACCCAGTGATTCCGGCAAAGTTGTTTTTATTCCTTAAGTTATAAAAAGTGTCAAAGAAAAGTACTTATCTGTGTGAATAATCCATATAGTATCTTGTGCTAAGAAATATTAATGGTCCTTGTGCACTATCATTAATAACTGCACTCAGAAGACAGCATGCGGAGAACTCACTGTGCAGCAGCTACAGTAAAGGACAACAGTGCCCTGCATGGATACTTTTCATGACATATTACTGTTTAATACTTTGACAATGAAAATTCCACTAATACATTTATAGATCTGGTGACTTTTCATGGCAGGGCTTAGACAAGGCTGTAGCCAACATGCCTCAAAGCAATTTTACAATTGTTTTCTAGACGGTCGGATATCTAAACTTGAATCTCAGTATTGTAATGCAGCTGGATCTTACCATATTTTCTATTGCCTATTCTTTTATGATTTCTAGGTGCTAAATAACAGTATCAGCACGTCAACAAAAGTTAAAAAAAAAAGTTATTCTTACATTATAGTCTTTCATGTGCACAATTTCTTAAAGCACCACTCCAGCATTTATTTTTTATTGCACCATTAGAGTGTTGCTTTAAATCTAAGTCCCCTGACTCCTATATTATACTCACCTTCTGGCAGCTTTGTCTTCTATTGCCACTACTCTTGTCAGCTTAATGTGATTTGTGACTTGCTGGCAGCTCCAATGTCTTATGAAGTACATCGGGGGTGATAACTCAGTACATCTCTATGGGAGATTCTGGCTCTCATAGAGATACCTTGGAAGATTATCATGTAACTTCTCACTTCCAGACAACTAGAAGTTATAGCCACCAGATGGCGAAGCAGGACAGGAGCAGTGTCACTAAAAGGTGAAGCTAGAGGAAGATGAGTATATGACAGGACAAAGGGTGCTTCGACTTAAAGCACCACTTCAGTGTTGCAAAAGGAAGCAAAGCTGGAATAATGCTTTAATTTGGGATTTATATTTTTTTCAATTAATTTTTTCCACTTTGTAATATACACTGCAAAAAAAAAAAAGTAAGGGAACACAAAAATGCCACATCCTTGATCTCAATGAATGAAATATTCTAGTTACAAATCTTTATACTTTACAAAGTGTAATGAGTTGACAATAATAAAACATAAACCTTTTCAATGTAAATCCAGATCAATATCTCATGGAGGTCTGGATTTGGAATGATACTCAAAATCAAAGTGGAAAATCAAATTACAGACTAATCCAACTTCAGTGGAAATACCCCCAAAAAGGAAAATGGGGCTCAGTAGTGTGTGTGGCCTCCACAAGCTAGTAGGACCTTCCTGCAATGTCTGGGAATCCTCCTGATGAGGTGGTGGATGTTCTTCTGAGGGATCTCCTCCCAGACCTGGATTAAAGCATCAGTCAACTCCTGGACAGTCTGTGGTGGTCGATGGAACAAGACATGATGTCCCAGATTTGCTCGACTGGATTCAGTTCTGGGTACTGGGAAGGCCAGTATCACGATGGTCTGCCTTTCCTGGGAGACTTGTGACTGCTTTGGACCTAAGTCTCATGTCTGAATGGAGGCTTCGTATTAAACATGTCCTTTTTAGTGATGGGCGAATCCTAAATTACTCGGAATCGCTTGACTCTAGCGAGTCCGAGCACAGGACTCGCTACTCGTTGCGAGTCTAGCGAGTCCAATGTTAATGAATGGGGAAGCGAGTAATAGCGAGTAGTGTGAGATTTACAAATCGCAGATGTGTCTCGGAAGCTTCAGCCTGAAGCAATCCTAGTTTTGTCATTTATTTGCATTGGACTCGTTTACTTTGTAAGTAATCGCTGGGAAACTCGCACAGATAAGAGTCCTGTCTCCTCTGTGTGCTGGCTGCCAGCTCCAGGGTCCTAGAGCCTGCCTGCTGCCTGATGTAGCAGAGCTGAGATTGTTCTCAGTCTGCTCATTCCCTGTGTACAGACATGAATGTCTGTGCACAGAGATGATGTAGCAGAGCTGAGATTGTTCTCAGTCTGCTCATTCCCTGTGCATAGACATCTATATCTATGCACAGGGGATGTAGCAGAGAGGACATCAAGTTTTGGACTGCGTCGGACGGAAGAGGATTTTTTTAATTAAAGATGGAGTCCCTAATGGCTTTTTTTTTTATTTCTAATAAAAAATTTTCTTTGTGTTGTGTTTTTTTTAAAACAATTTAATAGAAATTCATGGCGGTCATGTCTAATATTGGCGTGACCGCCATAAATTTCGGGCTTAGGGCCAGCTGATAATACAAAGCTGGCCCTAACCTCTTTATTACCCAGCGTGCCACCGCTACCAGGGCCGTTGGAAGAGCGGGGTTCAGCGCCAGAGGATGGCGCTTCAATAAACGCGCCATCTTCTGGGGCGGCTGCGGGCTGCAATTTGCAGCGGGGGGTGCCCAGAAAGCTTGGGCATCCCTGCGCTGCGGATTCCAGCCCCCAGCTGCTTAGCTGTACCTGGCTAGACATAGAAATTGTGCGGAGCCCCACGCATTTTTTTTAAATTATTTCATGAAATTCTGAGATTCTGACTCTGACTCTGAGACTCTGAAATTCATGAAATAATAAAAAAAAATGCGTGGGGCTCCACGCAATTTCTATGTCTAGCCAGGTACAGCTAAGCAGCTGGGGGCTGGAATCCGCAGCGCAGGGATGCCCAAGCTTTCTGGGCACCCCCCGCTGCAAATTGCAGCCCGCAGCCGCCCCAGAAGATGGCGCGTTCATTGAAGCGCCATCCTCTGGCGCTGAACCCCGCTCTTCCAGCGGCCCTGGTGGCGGTAGCACGCTGGGTAATAAAGGGGTTAATACCAGCTTTGTTATACAAGCTGGTATTAAGCCCGAGATTCTTAATGTCAGGCCACGTTTGACCCAGCCACTAAGAATCTCCAATAAAGGGTTAAAAAAACACAGAGAAAAATGTTTATTTGAAATTAAAAAAAAAGCCATTAGGGACTCCATCTTTAATTAAAAAAATCCTCTTCCGTCCGACGTAGTCCAAAACGCGATGTCCTCTCTGCTACATCCCCTGTGCATAGATAGATGTCTATGCACAGGGAATGAGCAGACTGAGAACAATCTCAGCACTGCTACATCATGTCTGTGAGCAGGCGGGCTCTAGGACCCTGGAGCTGCACAGAGAAGACAGCTGGACTCGGCTCGCAATGTAACAGCAGTTATTTGCGAGTTTCCCTGCTATCACTGGCACAGTAGCCGAGTCTAATGCAAACAATGGCAATCCTAGTTTTGTCAGCGTTTCTGACAAAACTAGGATTGATATTGATTTGCATTGGACTCGTGCGAGTAATCACTGGGAAACTCGCAGAGTACCGAGTCCTGCGAGTCCCTTACTACTCGCCGAGTAAGGAGTCCTAGCGAGTAGATTCGCCCATCCCTAGTCCTTTTCCTTTGTCACTGGAGGAGTTACTGTTGTCAGCAAGCTAGCTGGGCCTTGTCCAGGTGTAGCCTCTCTGTGATTACCTTTACGTTTATAGAATAACAAGGTTCCAGCATGCTTTGCTGGAGATTAAACTTAATTCCTGGCCAAACACCTGAGGTGAAAGGAGCTCTGTAGAGAACCTCTTGCTGTCAAGCCATCTGCTGTCTGGTGAAGAGTCAGCAGACGTGAAGTAGCTGTCCTGTTGTTCTTTGTCTGTCTTCCTCTTCCCTCGTGTCTCTCTATTGTAGTGGATGGGACCAGTGGTCCCGCCGGCCTTCCCTAGTGAGGGTTAACATTAGGGCCAGCAGAGGGCTTAGGTTTCCTGCTCAGCGATGAGGTGAGAGAACTTGTATATTGACAGTCGGGAGATCAGAGCTGCCGCAGGTGAGTGCAGGAGGTCACCTCTTCCCCGTTCACTATGACCAGGGCCCTCCATTGTATTTATTCCCGTTGGTCTTTCCCTGTCTGTTGTTTTTTCATTGTTGCGCACCGGACAGTGTTGGTCCGTGCGCCACTGTCACGTACGGTAGCTGGACATCCCCTTAGTCCAAGCGTAACACACAGTCCATAATATTAACCCCATAACGACGGCCTAACGTCCAGAGACGTCTGAAAAAGAGGGTACTTATGCCTGGCTGACGTCTGCAGACGTCAGCCAGGGAAAGTGCTCTAGCGCCCCTCAGAGGTCAAAAATCTCCGGGGTTTCAGCTACCGGGGGTAGCTGAGACCCCCAAGATTATGAATCGGGCCGGTTTTTACCGGTACCCGCCATGTGATCACGGTTATACACCGTTTACCGGAGTATAACCGTGATCAAATGAATATACAGTGAACCGCCGGTAAATAAATGATTTCTCTGTCATGTCAAAGGATCAAACCTGTGGCATGACAGAGAAATGTCTTACCCTGTCCTCTGGTACCGGTACACAGCCCCCGGTACCGGTACCCAGCCCCCACCCCCTCCCCTCCTCCTAAAATGCAGCCGCAGCGCTTCACAAGCAGCGCTGCCGGCCGCCTGCAGCCCCCTGCTGTGGTTTCATCACTGATGTGACATGTCACACATGTCACATCAGAGAGGAATAAGCCCCCTGCCTCCGGGTCCCCTCAGTCCCCCCCAGGTCCTGTCTTCAGCCGCCCCCCCCCCCAGCTCCGGTCCTCAGCCGCCGCCACTGCACCCGCCGCCGCTGCCATCATCTCCCTCCCATCTGAGCTGTCAGATGGGAGGGAGATGATCGTTCCCTCGGTCACCCCCCTGTCACCCCCCTGTCACCCCTCCCCCAGTCACCAGCGTCACCCCCCGGGTCCCGTTGCATCCTTACCGGCCGGGATCTTCTTTCATCCTGCCCCCTGCGCCGACTTCCTGTTCTGTCAGGAGCATGCGCAGACAGAGCAGAAACTGCTCTGTCTGCCAGGGGAAACTGACAGCTCATGACCTCAGTGACATGTCACACATGTCACATCAGAGAGGAATAAGCCCCCTGCCTCCGGGTCCCCTCATTCCCCCCCCCAGGTCCTGTCTTCAGCCGCCCCCCCCCCCAGCTCCGGTCCTCAGCCGCCGCCACTGCACCCGCCGCCGCTGCCATCATCTCCCTCCCATCTGAGCTGTCAGATGGGAGGGAGATGATCGTTCCCTCGGTCACCCCCCTGTCACCCCCCTGTCACACCTCCCCCAGTCACCAGCGTCACCCCCCGGGTCCCGGTGCATCCTTACCGGCCGGGATCTTCTTTCATCCTGCCCCCTGCGCCGACTTCCTGTTCTGTCAGGAGCATGCGCAGACAGAGCAGAAACTGCTCTGTCTGCCAGGGGAAACTGACAGCTCATGACCTCAGTGAGGTCATGGCAGGTCAGGATCCTTGGTTCACACAGGGGTCAATTGTGATCCCAAGATGGGATCACAATTGACCCTTTGTGAACCAAGGATCCTGACCTGACATGACCTCACTGCAATCATGACCTGTCAGTCTATGCAGAGACTGCTCTTTCTGCCCATAGACTGACAGCTCATGATCGCAGTGAGGTCATGTCAGGTCAGGATCCTTGGTTCACAAAGGGTCAATTGTGGTCCCATCATGGGATCACAATTGACCCTTTGTGAACCAAGGATCCTGACCTGACATGACCTCACTGCGATCATGAGCTGTCAGTCTGTGCAGAGACTGCTCTGCCTGCAATTAGACTGACAGCTAATGATCGCAGTGAGGTCATGTCAGGTCAGGATCCTTGGTTCACAAAGGGTCAATTGTGGTCCCATCATGGGATCACAATTGACCCTTTGTGAACCAAGGATCCTGACCTGACATGACCTCACTGCGATCATGAGCTGTCAGTCTGTGCAGAGACTGCTCTGCCTGCAATTAGACTGACAGCTAATGATCGCAGTGAGGTCATGTCAGGTCAGGATCCTTGGTTCACAAAGGGTCAATTGTGATCCCATGATGGGATCACAATTGACGCTTTGTGAACCAAGGATCCTGATCTGACATCACCCTACTGAGGTCATGACCTGTCATTCTCCTGGAAGAAATGCCAGCTTTTATAGCATATGGGGGACGCCCCCATATGCTGTAAAAGACTGGAAATCATCGAGGGACCTCCAACTGGACTACGTCGGACCTTCCTGCTGGACTACGTCGGACCTTCCTACTGGACTACGTCGGATGCCAAAGAATAATAAAGATGGGGTCTAAATAGTGTCTGTGTTTTTTTTATAATAAAAATATTTTTTTCTGTCTTGTGTCTTCTTTACAATTTACTAGGGATTCTTAATGGCCCGGTCTAATATTGGCCAGACATTAAGAATCTCGGGCTTAGTGCCAGCTGCAAAAAAGCTGGCAATAACCCCTTATTACCCAGTCTGCCACCGCTACACGGCAGCTGGAAGAGCTGGATGCAGCGCCAGAAAATGGCGCTTCTATGAATGCACCATTTTCTGGGGTGGCTGCGGACTGCAATTCGCAGCGGGGGGGGGCCCAGAAAGCTTGGGCCTCCGTACGCTGTGGATTCCAGCCCCCAGCTGCCTAGTCGTACCTGGTTGGCCCAAAAATATGGCGAAGCCCACGCCATTTTTTTTAAAATTATTTCATGAAATAATTAAAAAAAAAAAAGGACTTCCCTATATCTTTGGTTTCCAGCCAGGTAAAACTAGGCAGAAGGGGTTGGTGGCAGCCCGTAGCTGCCTGCTGTACCTGGCTGGACCAAAAGTATGGCGAAGCCCCGCATCATTTTTTTAAAAAAATTTAATAAAGAAATACTAAAAAAATGCAGGAGAGGAGACGCCCAGAACACGGTGTCCCCGAATCTTGTGCACATGCTCTAAAAGTGAGAAATTGTGTGAAAAAAAGAAAATGTTCAATATACTAAATGCTCACTATACCCCTAGATATAATCCTTGAGGCGTCTAGTTTCCAAAATGGGGTCACTTGTGCGGAGCTCCAATGTTTAAGCACACAGGAGCTCTCCATACACAACATGGTGTCCGCTAACTATTGGAACTAATTTTCCATTCAAATTGTTAGCGGACACCATGTCGCATGTGGAGAGCCTCTGTGTGCCTAAACATTGGAGCTCCCCCACAAGTGATCCCATTTTGGAAACTAGACCCCCCAAGGAACATATCTAGATGCATAATGAGTACTTTCAACCCCCAGATCAATTTGTGAAGCACTTGGGGGTTCAAAGTGCTCACTATGCATCTAGATAAATTCCTTGGGGGGTCTAGTTTCCAAAATGGGGTCACTTGTGGGGGAGCTCCAATGTTTAGGCACACAGGGGCTCCCCATATGCGACATGGTGTCCGCTAACAATTTGAATGGAAAATTAGCTCCAATAGTTAGCGGACACCATGTCGCGTATGGAGAGCCGCTGTGTGCCTAAACATTGGAGCTCCCCCACAATTGACCCCATTTTGGAAACTAGACACCCCAAGGAATTTATTTAGATGCATAGTGAGCTCTTTGAACCCCCAAGTGCTTCACAAATTGATCCGTAAAAATGAAAATGTACTTTCTTTTCACAAAAAATTTTCTATTTTCATTTTTATGGTTTCATTTGTGAAGCACCTGGGGGTTCAAAGTGCTCATCACCCATCTAGATAAGTTCCTTGGGTGGTCTAGTTTCCAAAATGGGGTCAATTTTGAGGAAGCTCCAATGTTTAGGCATACAGGGGCTCTCCATACGCAACATGGTCTCCGCTAACAATTGGAGCTAATTTTCCATTCAAATTGTTAGCGGACACCATGTCGCGTATGGAGAGCCCCTGTTTGCCTAAACATTGGAGCTTCCCCACAAGTGACCCCATTTTGGAAACTAGGCCGCCCAAGGAACTTATCTAGATGCATAGTGAGCACTTTGAACCCTCTGGTGCTTGACAAATTGATCCGTACAAATGAAAAAGTACTTTTTTTTTCACAAAAACTTTCTTTTGTCCTCAATTTTTTCATTTTCACATGAGCAACAGGATAAAATGCATCCTAAAATTTGTCGGGCAATTTCTCCTGAGTACACCAATACCTCATATGTGGTCATAAACCACTGTTTGGGCGCACGGCAGGACTTGAAAGGGAAGGAGCGCCATTTGACTTTTTGAATGGAAAATTAGCTCCAAAAATCAAATTGCGCTCCCTTCCTTCTGAGCCCTGCCGTGCGCCCAAACAGTGGTTTATGACCACATATGAGGTATCGGTGTACTCAGGAGAAATTGCCCAACAAATTTTAGAAAACATTTTATCCTGTTCCCCATGTGAAAATTAAAGAATTGAGGCTAAAAGGACATTTTTGTTGGAAAAATTAAAATGTCCATTTTTTGTTTCCACTTTGCTTTAGTTCCTGTAAAGCACCTGAAGGGTTAATAATCTTCTTGAATATAGTTTTGAGTAGCTTGAGGGGTGCAGTTTTTGGAATGGTATCACTTTTGGGTGTTTTCTGTCATCTATGCCCCTCAAAGGGACTTCAAATGTGATGTGGTCACTAAAAAAATGGTTTTGTAAATTTTGCTGGAAAAATTAGAAATTGCTGATGAACTTTGAACCCTTATAACGTCCTAACCCAAAAAATTTATTTTCCCAAAATTGTGCTGATGTAAAGTAGACATGTGGGAAATGTTATTTATTAACTATTTTGTGTCACATAACGCTCCAGTTTAACAGAATAAAAATTAAAAATTTGAAAATTGTGAAATTTTCAAAATTTTTGCCAATTTTTTAATATTTTCACAAATAAACGCAAAAATTATCTACCTAAATTTACCACTAACATGAAGCCCAATATGTCACGAAAAAACAATCTCAGAATCGCTCGGATCCAATGAAGCGTTCCAGAGATATTACCTCATAAAGGGACACTGGTCAGAATTACAAAAAACGGTCTGGTCATTTAGGGGGAAATTGGCTTCGTCACTAAGGGGTTAATGTCTTCATCATGCAGGAACTGCTAACACACTTCAGCCACATGATGCATAGCATTGTCATTCATCAGTAGGAACCCAGGGCCCACTGCACTTGCATATGGTCTGACAATAGGTCTAAGGAAATCATTCTGGTACTTAATGACAGTCAAGGTACCACTGGCTAGAACATGGAGGGCTGTGCGGCCCTCCAAAGAAATGCCTTTCCACACCTTTACTGAACCACTGTCAAACCGGTTATGCTGGAGGATGTTGTAGGCAGCAGAACATTCTCTATGGCATCTCCATAAGCTGTCATGTCTGTCACATGTTCTCATCCATGAAAAGGATAGAGTGCCAATGTTGAATCTTTCAATCCTGATGTTCTCTGTCAAATTCAAATCATCCTGCATGGTGTAGGGGTGTAAGCACAACAGACACTTGTGGATGTTTGGCCATCATATCTCCCTCATGGAGTGTTTTTCTCACAGTTTGAGCAGACACATGGATATTAGTGTCCTGCTGAAAGTCATTTTGCAGGGCTCTAGCAATGCTCCTCCTTTCCTTCCTTGCACAGAGGTAGCAGTTCTGCTGCTGGGATTTTGTCCTCCTATGGCTCCCTCCCTATCTCCTGGTGTATTGGCCTGACTTCTGGAATCTGCTCCATGCTCAGGACACTGTGCCAACATACAAAGCTAGTCTTCTTGCCACGACTTGCATTGATGTGCCATCCTGGAGGAGCTGCTTGACCGGAGCAACTCCTGTGGGTTGTAGGCACCACCTCATGCTACCTCTAGGGGTAATAGCACTGACCAAAAGCTAAAGAGAACAAAAAAAAGCTAAAAAAGATGAGAACAGAGAAATGGTCTGCAGAACCACTCCTTTAAGGGGGTTTACACGTAGCGACGCACCAGTGATCCCGACAACGATCCTGCCTGACCGGGATCGCTGGTGCATCGCTACGTGGTCGCTGGTGAGATGTCAGACAGGCAGATCTCACCAGCGATCACCCAGCGATGCGCTTACACCTGACAGTCATTGGGATCTTTCAGGGTCTTGGGTGCAGAATGGGGATCGCTGGTAAGTCTGCGTGTCACACACAGTGATGCAGCCTGGCCAGCGGGAGATCGACGATCAAAAAATGGCCCAGGCCATTCAATAAGATCAGTGATCTTCCAGTGGGGGGTTGATCGCTGCTAAGTGTCATACGCAGCGAGATTGCCAGCGAGGTCACTGCTACATCACAAAATCGGTGACGTAGCAGCGATCTCGTTGGCGATCTTGCTACGTGTAAACCACCCTTTATAGGGAACTAGTAAAAAGGCCCGATGCAATTGCATCGGGAGCGCGGTGAAATGAATTGTGTGTATACAGGCGGGTGAGTGGCTAGCAGAGTATATATGGGGCTCTGTGGGTAGCAGACTATACAGGCGGGTCTGTGGGTAGCAGAGTATACAGACTGCTCTGAGGGTAGCAGATTATACAGGCGGCTCTCTGGGTAGAAAAGTATACAGGCGGCTCTGTGGGTAGCAGAGTATACAGGCGGGTTTGTGGGTAGGAGAGTATACAGGCGGCTCTGTGGGTAGCAGAGTATAGAGGCGGCTCTGTGGGTAGCAGAATATAGAAACGGCTCTGTGGGTAGCAGAGAATACAGGCGGGTCTGTGGGTAGCAGAGTATACAGGCGGCTGTGTGGGTAGGAGAGTATACAGGCGGCTCTGTGGGTGTCAAAGTATAGAGGGGGCTCTGTGGATAGCAGAGTATGATGTGGTGGGAGGCTGGAGGAGTGAGGGGAGCAGAGGCTGGAGGGGTGAGGAGAGCAGAGGCTGGAGTGGTGAGGAGAGGTCCAGATGGAGGGGTGAGGAGAGGTCTGGCTGGAGGGGTGAGGAGAGATGAGGCTGGAGGGGTGACATCACCGCTCGGCGGCAGGACGTCGCTGCGTGCTGGGGCTGATCGCAGCCCCAGTCACACGGCATTGTCCTCTGCGGCGGGTTGGGTGATGCAGAGAGGGATCAGTTCTTGCCCTCAGGTCACACATGTGACCTGAGCGGAAGGAGCGGATTGGGCGGTGTGTGGTAAAGACAGGACAGTCATCCGATTGGTCTAGGACGCCAAGTCCTGGGCAATGGGATGGGCATCCTGTGTGTACAACATAGCGCCCAATCCGCTTGCAGGGGCAGGCAATGGGAGTGAGCGGGGCGTGTCAGGCTTTGCAGGCTGACACGGTCCGCTCACTCCCATTGGCTGTCGCCGGCCACAGGACGACGTCCCTGGCTCCCGGCACCCGGCCACAGCCCGTAGACCGCTACTCCACCAGCATGGCGACATTGAGAGCCCAGCGGTGAGAGAGTGGCGAGGGGCGGAAGGCTCCGGCGGCATCCGGGCAGCATGGACCTGGCGGAGGGCGCGAGGGCGGTGGCGATGGAGCGGGGCCGACGGTTGGCAGGATGGCAGCGGTGTCAGGTAGTGCAGCTGAGGATGGAGGAGGGTGAGAGGCTGGAGGAGGCTGTGAGGCTGGAGGAGGCTGTGAGGATGGGGAGGCTGTGAGGCTGGAGGAGGGTGTGAGGCTGGAGGAGGATGTGAGGCTGGAGGAGGCTGTGAGGATGGGGAGGCTGTGAGGCTGGAGGAGGCTGTGAGGCTGGAGGAGGCTGTGAGGATGGGGAGGCTGTGAGGCTGGAGGAGGCTGTGAGGCTGGAGGAGGCTGTGAGGATGGGGAGGCTGTGAGGCTGGAGGAGGCTGTGAGGCTAGAGGAGGCTGTGAGGATGGGGAGGCTATGAGGCTGGAGGAGGATGTGAGGCTGGAGGAGACTGTGAGGCTGGAGGAGGCAGTGAGGATGGGGAGGCTGTGAGGCTGGAGGAGGCTGTGAGGCTGGAGGAGGGTGTGAGGATGGGGAGGCTGTAAGGCTGGAGGAGGCTGTGAGGCTGGAGGAGGCTGTGAGGCTGGAGGAGGCTGTGAGGATGGGGAGGGTGTGAGGCTGGAGGAGGCAGTGAGGCTGGAGGAGGCTGTGAGGCTGGAGGAGGATGTGAGGCTGGAGGAGGGTGTGAGGCTGGAGGAGGCTGTGAGGATGGGGAGGCTGTGAGGCTGGAGGAGGCTGTGAGGCTGGAGGAGGCTGTGAGGATGGGGAGGCTGTGAGGCTGGAGGAGGCTGTGAGGCTGGAGGAGGCTGTGAGGATGGGGAGGCTGTGAGGCTGGAGGAGGCTGTGAGGCTAGAGGAGGCTGTGAGGATGGGGAGGCTATGAGGCTGGAGGAGGATGTGAGGCTGGAGGAGACTGTGAGGCTGGAGGAGGCAGTGAGGATGGGGAGGCTGTGAGGCTGGAGGAGGCTGTGAGGCTGGAGGAGGGTGTGAGGATGGGGAGGCTGTGAGGCTGGAGGAGGCTGTGAGGCTGGAGGAGGATGTGAGGCTGGAGGAGGCTGTGAGGATGGGGAGGGTGTGAGGCTGGAAGAGGCAGTGAGGCTGGAGGAGGCTGTGAGGCTGGAGGAGGATGTGAGGCTGGAGGAGGGTGTGAGGCTGGAGGAGGCTGTGAGGATGGGGAGGCTGTGAGGCTGGAGGAGGCTGTGAGGCTGGAGGAGGCTGTGAGGCTGGAGGAGGCAGTGAGGCTGGAGGAGGATGTGAGGCTGGAGGAGGCTGTGAGGCTGGAGGAGGCTGTGAGGATGGGGAGGCTGTGAGGCTGGAGGAGGCTGTGAGGCTGGAGGAGGCTGTGAGGATGGGGAGGCTGTGAGGCTGGAGGAGGCTGTGAGGATGGGGAGGCTGTGAGGCTGGAGGAGGCTGTGAGGCTGGAGGAGGCTGTGAGGCTGGAGGAGGATGTGAGGGTGGAGGAGGCTGTGAGGATGGGGAGGCTGTGAGGCTGGAGGAGGCTGTGAGGCTGTAGGAGGCTGTGAGGATGGGGAGGCTGTGAGGCTGGAGGAGGCTGTGAGGCTGGAGGAGGCTGTGAGGATGGGGAGGCTGTGAGGCTAGAGGAGGCTGTGAGGCTGGAGGAGGCTGTGAGGATGGGGAGGCTGTGAGGCTGGAGGAGGATGTGAGGCTGGAGGAGACTGTGAGGCTGGAGGAGGCAGTGAGAATGGGGAGGCTGTGAGGCTGGAGGAGGGTGTGAGGCTGGAGGAGGGTGTGAGGCTGGAGGAGGCTGTGAGGATGGGGAGGCTGTGAGGCTGGAGGAGGCTGTGAGGCTGGAGGAGGCTGTGAGGATGGGGAGGCTGTGAGGCTGGAGGAGGGTGTGAGGCTGTAGGAGGCTGTGAGGATGGGGAGGCTGTGAGGCTGGAGGAGGCTGTAGGAGGCTGTGAGGATGGGGAGGCTGTGAGGCTGGAGGAGACTGTGAGGCTGGAGGAGACTGAGGCTGGAGGAGGCAGTGAGGATGGGGAGGCTGTGAGGCTGGAGGAGACATTTACTGTAGTGAGCATGCTCAATACAGTAAAAGGTCTCCAAACAGGAAGGCAGGGGTTAAAAAAAAAAAAAAGTTAATGCTCACCTCTCCCCGAGCCCCCGCCGTCTCCTGCCGTCTTCCTCCAAGCTTCCGGTGGCTGCCGCAGGCTCCCAGTGTCTGCAGAGCTGTTCTAGTGCAGTTCAGGACCTGCGGTGATGTCACAGTCACGTGACACCAGGTTACCATGGAGTAACCTGGTGTCACGTGACTGTGACATCACCACAGGTCCTTGACTGCAGTAGAAGAGCTCTGCAGACACTCGGAGCCTGCGGCAGCCACCGGAAGCTTGGATGAAGACGGCAGGAGACGGCGGGGGCTCGGGGAGAGGTGAGCATTAACTTTTTTTTTTTTTTTATTACAGTAGTGCGGGTCTGCGGCTCGTGATGACGCTGCGCGTCATCACTCGCAGTCCCGCAAAGCATGTTGGGATTCGGCTACAGTGCCCGAATTCCCAACTGCGGATTAAATAAGTAGATGTCTTGCTAATTGCCTATCATTTTTACTATCATCTGCTCCATTTGCACAAAAGCTGAAGAAATTGATTTACAATCAGTGTTGCCTCATAACTGGACAGGTTGATTTCACAAAAGTGTGACTGACTTGAAATTACATTGTGTTATTTAAGTGTTCCCTTTGTTTTTTGTTTTTTTTGGAGCACTGTGTTTTTGTTTCTTTTTTTTTTTCTTTTAGATCTTTTTCACTTTTGGGTTTGTAAATCAAACTGTCTTATGCATGCTTTATCTCCAACAACTAACTATCCCAAACACTCTGAACCTATAATAATTGTAAATAGCTGCTGTGCTTGCTATTATATTTCAGTCCCATTCGATAAAATTTAAAAAAGTTGTTATACCAGGCACAACCACTACTAAAATATGCTGTGGTCGATGTGATGGTCACAGTAGCTCTGGCTCCTTTAAACCAATATAACTTTTAAGACTCTTATGGCCACTTTACACGTCCCGATATGGGCGTTCAACTCCGATAAAAAGTCACGTGGTTTGTGCGTTAGCCCCGATATGATATCGTTCTTGCATTGTATGGTTTAAACGTCCAATACGATGCATGAATGATGCCAAAACGATATCGGGGATCAAATGAGCCTGCTCTCCAACGGGCCGATATTGGATGGGCGTTGTGGCAGGATTGTGCTGTGTAAAAGCCCAACAACGATGTGGAGTACAACTTTCCCTATTCTCTCCCATGTTAAATGGTCATTCCTGGGTCGGTCGTACAAGGGGGCGTACACATCGTAGTGGCGTTGCCTGCCGATATCGCGCTGTGAAACATCTCCTATGCGATCTTGGAATTCAGCCCAAAAAGTGCGCACTCCCGCGTCGTTGGATCCAATATCGGATCGACGTTGGGACGTGTAAACCCACCATTACTATTAAAATCAAATAATGACTTAACCCCTAGACGACAGCCTAACGTCTACAGACGTCTGAAAAAAAGGGTACTAAAGCCCAGCCATACGTCTGTAGACGTAAGGCTAGAAAATGCCCTGTAGCACAGCCCCTGTAGCAAAAATCTCTAGGGTGTCAGCGTACCGATTGTAGCTGACACCCTAGAGATTAGTAATTAGCTAGTTTTTTACCGGCACCTGTAATGTGATGACCGGTAAACACCGTTTACCGGTCATCACATTACAAAAGTGAAAGTGCTCTGTAAAAAATGCTTTCACTCTGATCCGACATGAAAACACATGTCGGATCAGGGTGAAGTATTAACCCCTGACTGTCTGAAGACCCCCTGTAACAGGGATCTTCCTCTTACCCACCCCCCTCCCCCAATCTACCTCAAAATGGCGGCGGCGGCCGGTAAAAGCCGCCGCTGCCGCTGCATCTCCATGCGATCTGACATGTCATACATGTCAGATCGCATGGAAATGACACTGCTAGTGCCCCTTGCCTTCACTGTGCCCATCAGCCCCCTCCGAGAGTCCCCCCACCACCTGTCCTCTGGTCCGGCTCCTCCGTTCTCCCTCCTCCCTCCTCCCTGCAGCGGCGCCTGCTGTACTGTGAATAGACCTAATCAATCTGACGTGTCAAACGTCAGATTGATTAGATCCAAAGTACAGGTGGCCCCCAGCAGTGTTCACCCAAAGTCCCCCCCAGCCATGATCTGCACACTCCCCCCCCCCCCCCCCCCCCCCCCGGCACCGGTACCGGTACGACGGCGGTGGCGGTACCGGCACCGCCGATCGTCGCCTCTCTCCCTGAGAGGATGCTGTGCCCTCCGGTGCTCCCCCTGGCCCCCCCAAGCCCCCAGCACCTGAATAAAACGAACGATCCCCCCCAAGACCTGTCCTCTGGTCCGGCTCCTCCGTTCTCCCTCCTCCCTCCTCCCTGCAGCGGCGCCTGCTGTACTGTGAATAGACCTAATCAATCTGACGTGTCAAACGTCAGATTGATTAGATCCAAAGTACAGGTGGCCCCCAGCAGTGTTCACCCAAAGTCCCCCCCAGCCATGATCTGCACACTCCCCCCCCCCCCCCCGCGGCACCGGTACCGGTACGGCGGTGGCGGTACCGGCACCGCCGATCGTCGCCTCTCTCCCTGAGAGGATGCTGTGCCCTCGGTGCTCCCCCTGGCCCCCCCAAGCCCCCAGCACCTGAATAAAATGTAGGGATCCCCCGCGGCCCCCCTTCTTCTTGTCTTAACAAAATGGCCCTGCACATGCGCAGTGTGCCACTGAAATTCTGCCCTCTGCACCTAGCAACTAAAAATAAAAAAAGCTGATTGGCTGCAGTGATTTGAATTGTGTGATAGACCCTATCACACAGTTCAAATCCCCATTTATTTGTAAATATGGCAGCACTTGGGTCTGCCTCTCTCCTCTCTCCTGTGTAGTTGTTTTTGGAGAGAAGAGAGAGACAGACTACTTGCTGCCTTCTGTGAAGAGAGAATCAATTTTGAGACTTATTCTTCATCAATTTATTTAGCTAGGGTTAGGGTTAGCGTTAGGGTTAGCGTTAGCGTTAGGGTTAACGTTAGCGTTAGCGTTAGGGTTCAAAGCCAGGGTTAGGGAAAAAAATCATCCCCTCCGTCATTCCCCCTCCATCACTCCCCTAACCAATTCATTTTTTTAACTTTATTCTTCATCAATCCTTTATCTAGCTAGGGTTAGGGTTAGGGTCCAAAGCCAGGGTTAGGGAAAAAAAATCATCCCCTCCGTCATTCCCCCTCCATCACTCCCCTAACCAATTCATTTTTTTAACTTTATTCTTCATCAATCCTTTATCTAGCTAGGGTTAGGGTTAGGGTTAGGGTCCAAAGCCAGGGTTAGGGAAAAAAAATCATCCCCTCCGTCATTCCCCCTCCATCACTCCCCTAACCAATTCATTTTTTTAACTTTATTCTTCATCAATCCTTTATCTAGCTAGGGTTAGGGTTAGGGTCCAAAGCCAGGGTTAGGGAAAAAAAATCATCCCCTCCGTCATTCCCCCTCCATCACTCCCCTAACCAATTCATTTTTTTTACTTTAGGGTTAGGGTTCAAAACAAGGGTTAGGGTAAAAAAAAAATCATCCCCTCCTCCGTCATTCCCCCTCCATCACTCCCCTAATCAAATATTTTTGTTCCAAAAATAAAAAAAATGGCCCGCAGAATGTTCTCTGCAGAGCAAGCGTACGCGTTGCTCGCCTCCGGTACCTCCGGGTCGGAGACTGAAACGGCCTCTGAAGCCGAGATGTCCTCAGAGGACAGTGACGGCTCGGCTTCCTCTAGGGGGTCCCCCACCCCGCCAGTCGTCCCTTCTGATGCGGCAGAGGCAGGACCCAGCTCTGCAACTCCCCGTCCTCTGTGGCAGCCCGACCCATCCTATTCCCCACAAATTCCCCCTTTCACAGCAGCCCCCGGTATACAAGTTAACGTCACCAATTTTGCCCCCTTGGATTTCTTTTCCGTTTTTGTAAACTCCGATGTCCTTGAGTTAATCACCCACCAGACTAACATATATGCCCGCCAGTATATTGCCCAAAAACCTCAGTCTGTCCATTCCCGTTCCTGGGTCCCCACTAATGTCACAGAAATTAAAAAATTTTTAGGCATCACCTTCAACATGGGCATTGTAAAAAAAAACCAGCCTGCGCTCTTACTGGGCAAAAAATTCGGTCCACAGCACCCCTGTGTTTGCAGCAGTAATGCCCCGCCACCGTTATGAAGCCATACTGAGATTTCTGCATTTCTCCGATAATTCCCAAGTCCCCCCAAGAACTGACCCAAATTACGACCGGCTAAATAAACTAAGACCCCTAATTTCCCTCCTGCAACAATCGTTCCTGAATTCATATACCCCAGAACAAAATGTATCGGTGGACGAGTCCCTAATGAGCTACAAGGGCCGTCTCTCCTTTAGGCAATTCATCCCCTCCAAACGAGCCAAGTACGGTGTAAAAATGTACAAAATGTGCGAAAGCAGCAGTGGATACACCAGTACATTCATGATATATGAGGGTAAGGACAGACAGATAAGCCCACCTAACTGTCCCCAGACAATTAGTATCCCAGGGAAAATTGTCTGGGAGCTAATGACCCCATTTTTGGAAAAAGGGTACCATGTGTACACGGACAATTACTACACAAGCATCCCCCTATACCAAGCCCTACAAGCTGCAAACACAGGGGCCTGTGGGACGATACGAAAAAACCGTGTGGGCTTACCGTCACAGTTGGTGTCCAGACGTCTAGAGAAGGGGGCGTCATTTTCACTGGCAAGTGATACAATGCTTGCCATAAAGTGGAATGACCGCAAAGACGTCTATATGCTTACCACCCTGCATGCGGACACAACTGTGACGGTCAGAGACAGGGGCGCCACCAGGGACAGAGAAAAACCCCTTTGTGTGACTGAGTACAACAAATACATGGGTGGCGTGGACCTGTCTGACCAGGTGCTCCAACCATACCTGGTGAATCGGAGGACGAGGGCCTGGTATAAAAAGGTGGCTATCTATCTTCTACAGATAGCTACCTACAATAGCTTCGTCATTTATAAAAAATCCCAAGGGGCCCTCACCTTCCTGCAGTATCAGGAGAAGGTTATCGAGTGTCTCCTGTTTGACTCCACGGCACCGGAGGCAGCCTTTGAAACGGAGAACGCCCGCAGACTAACAGAGCGTCATTTCATGAACATTATCCCTCCCACTCCCACCGTAATGCGTCCCAAAAAAAGATGTAAAGTGTGTAACAAGCGGGGTTTGAGGAGTGAATCCCGCTACTACTGCCCCACGTGCCCATCCCAACCTGGACTTTGTATCGCCCCCTGTTTTGAGATCTACCATACAATTAACAATTATTAGGTTGGCATCCTAATGTGGTAGGCTTTTTTTTCCCCACATAATTTATATTTTCAGACTGTTGTCCCCTTTACAGATTGGACTTTTCAAATAACATTTACAACTGTCATCAATAAAACACTTATTACCCAGTTTCCCAAATAATTCCAAAACTTGATCATTCACATCCCAAACTATTATTCAGACACATTCTCATCCACATGTCCACGTCTGCATACCCCAGAATGTGGACCCCACAAATGTTCTTGAGAAGTCTGATCCCATGTGACAAATAATTACAGGACTTGATCACTCACATACCAAACTATTATTCAGACACATTCTCATCCACAAGACCACGTCTGCATACCCCAGAATGTGGACCCCACAAATGTTCTTGAGAAGTCTGATCCCATGTGACAAATAATTCCAGGACTTGATCACTCACATAAATTTTTTTTGCCAGTTATCTTAGTTTGACTGGCATTACAACTATGTCTTGCTACACAAAACTATTTTTGGCATCTACATTACATATATATTCATAATGGTGATTACGGGCATGATCATTTTATTGGAGGATCTCCAACAATGAGGCTATTCCGTATTCATACACCAGGGCTTTACTGTGTTCTTGCCGAACTTCCTATACCGGACAATAAGTTTGTAATCCTGTAGGGGACTGGTTGTTTTGTGCATATAGCAGTTCCGACCTTGGCGGGTTGGAGCCTGTTATGGTGCACCACGACGACTGGCACATTGGTCTCGCAAGGGACTGATGTTGCTAAACAGACGTTGTATGACCAGTCCTTACTGCATGGTTCTTGCCGAATGTCCTGTACCTGGACAATAAGTTTGTAATCCTGTAGGGGACTGGTTGTTTTGTGCATATAGCAGTTCCGACCTTGGCGGGTTGGAGCCTGTTATGGTGCGCCACGTCGACTGGCACATTCGTCTCTCATACAGGGATTGATGGCGCTAAACAGACGTTGTACGACCAGTCTCTGAAAGATGAACTCCTAGCCCTGCTGGTGTTTTCCTTCATATCTACAACAAGCACAAGTTTGCCACATAGCTGGCTACATTTTCCTCCACATTTTGCCCTTCACGCCAGTAGAGATTTGCGTTCCTGCTACAATATACTCAATTGCAGGACAACTATTTTGTGAGAAAGGCTATGTTTCATAATCAGCAATTGTGTTTTTCGGGGCATGCCGCCCTTTGTGAGTAAATAATTCCTGGAAGGATCTTCATGTTTTGGTAGCGCAAAGTCCTGGAACGTTTTGAATGGGTCCTGGAATTCATTCAATTTTACCCTGAAGATAAAATGATACATAACAAAAAGTGGGAACAAACTACTCAGTACGTCCCTTGACAAATACATTACAGGGTAAAGCTTACAAAAAATCCATTTATGTGGGTTTTCAGTTGTTCTTGTACTACATAGGTTCTGCAAATATGACAATCTATTCCAAATACAGCCAAATTTGCTTTCCAAAATTCAAATAGCGCTCCGTCCGTTCGGAGTCCTGCCGTTTGTCCAAATAGAACTTTTTGACTACATGTGGGGTATCGACGCGCTCACAAGAATGTGGGCAACAAATTGTGGGGTCCATTTTATGGTGTTACCTCTTGTAAAAGTGAAAAATATGGTGCTAAAGCATCACTTTTGTGAAAAGAAAAAATATTTTCATTATGATGACCTATTGCTATCAAATTCTGTGAAGTACCTGAGGGTTCAAAATGCTCACTATACCCCTAGATATAATCCTTGAAGGGTGTAGTTTCCAAAATGGGGTCACTTGTGGGGGGTTTCTGCTGTTTAGGTACCCCAGGGGTCCAAGAGGTGAAAGATGGTATCTGTCATCTATTTCGGCCAAATTTGCTTTCCAAAATTCAAATAGCGGTCCGTCCGTTCGGAGTCCTGCCGTTTGTCCAAATAGAACTTTTTGACTACATGTGGGGTATCGACGCGCTCACAAGAATGTGGGCAACAAATTGTGGGGTCCATTTTATGGTGTTACCTCTTGTAAAAGTGAAAAATATGGTGCTAAAGCATCACTTTTGTGAAAAAAAAGAAAATTTTCATTATGATGACCTATTGCTATCAAATTCTGTGAAGTACCTGAGGGTTCAAAATGCTCACTATACCCCTAGATATAATCCTTGAAGGGTGTAGTTTCCAAAATGGGGTCACTTGTGGGGGGTTTCTGCTGTTTAGGTACCCCAGGGGTCCAAGAGGTGAAAGATGGTATCTGTCATCTATTTCGGCCAAATTTGCTTTCCAAAATTCAAATAGCGCTCCGTCCGTTCGGAGTCCTGCCGTTTGTCCAAATAGAACTTTTTGACTACATGTGGGGTATCGACGAGCTCACAAGAATGTGGGCAACAAATTGTGGGGTCCATTTTATGGTGTTACCTCTTGTAAAAGTGAAAAATATGGTGCTAAAGCATCACTTTTGTGAAAAAAAAGAAAATTTTCATTATGATGACCTATTGCTATCAAATTCTGTGAAGTACCTGAGGGTTCAAAATGCTCACTATACCCCTAGATATAATCCTTGAAGGGTGTAGTTTCCAAAATGGGGTCACTTGTGGGGGGTTTCTGCTGTTTAGGTACCCCAGGGGTCCAAGAGGTGAAAGATGGTATCTGTCATCTATTTCGGCCAAATTTGCTTTCCAAAATTCAAATAGCGCTCCGTCCGTTCGGAGTCCTGCCGTTTGTCCAAATAGAACTTTTTGACTACATGTGGGGTATCGACGCGCTCACAAGAATGTGGGCAACAAATTGTGGGGTCCATTTTATGGTGTTACCTCTTGTAAAAGTGAAAAATATGGTGCTAAAGCATCACTTTTGTGAAAAAAAAGAAAATTTTCATTATGATGACCTATTGCTATCAAATTCTGTGAAGTACCTGAGGGTTCAAAATGCTCACTATACCCCTAGATATAATCCTTGAAGGGTGTAGTTTCCAAAATGGGGTCACTTGTGGGGGGTTTCTGCTGTTTAGGTACCCCAGGGGTCCAAGAGGTGAAAGATGGTATCTGTCATCTATTTCAGCCAAATTTGCTTTCCAAAATTCAAATAGCGCTCCGTCCGTTCGGAGTCCTGCCGTTTGAGCAAATAGCAGTTTCTGACCACATGTGGGTATCGTTGCGTTCAGGAGAAACATGGTAACAAATTTCGGCATCCAATTTGTCCTGCTGTTCCTTGTAAAAGTGGATAAATTGAGGCTAAAGAAACATTTTTAGGTAAAATATAAAGGTATTTATTTTTTCATTCCACTTTGCATTCATTCCTGTGAAGCACCTGAAGGGTTAATAATCTTCTTGAATGTAGTTTTGAGTAGCTTGAGGGGTGCAGTTTTTGGAATGGTGTGACTTTTGGGTGTTTTCCGTCATGTACGCCCCTCAAAGGGACTTCAAATGTCATGTGGTCACTAAAAAAATGGTTTTGTAAATTTTGCTTGAAAAATGAGAAATCGCTGATGAACTTTGAACCCTTATAACGTCCTAAACTTTTTTTTTTTTTTTTCCAAAATTGTGCTGATGTAAAGTAGACATGTGTGAAATGTTATTTATTAACTATTTTGTGTCACATAATTCTCTGGTTTAACAGAATAAAAATTCAAAATTTGAAAATTGCTAAATTTTCAAAATTTTCGCCAAATTTTTTATTTTTTCACAAATAAACGCAAAAATGATCGACCTAAATTTACTACTAACATGAAGTCCAATATGTCATGAAAAAACAATCTCAGAATCGCTAGGATCCAATGAAGCGTTCCAGAGATATAACCTCATAAAGGGACACTGGTCAGAATTACAAAAAACGGTCTGGTCATTAAGGTGGAAATTGGCTCCGTCACTAAGGGGTTAATCCATTAATTATTAGCAATTTTTTTATTACTGCTATTTTTCTTTTGAGCACAGAATCACAGTAACTAGGGGGATTACCCTAATATCTATGCATTCTCACCGGATCATTGCATGCTCCACCCTCATCCGTCAGATTTTGACTGTAATATACACTCCTATATACTCATCAAATATGTGCTACTACACAGTGGAGTTCATGTATTTCAAAGTTTATTTTCAACATCTTTAAAAAATAATTAATACATAGTATTTCCAAAACATATCAAGGACAGGAACCACATATTTGTGGTTCTGCCTCAAAGAAGCAGCTCAGCTATACATATATACAGGAGAACAGAGGAGACAAGCTTCAGTGTGCATAAATTAAGGATTTTAGTATCCCTTTCAAAAGTCACATAACAGTACAGTAAGAAACAAAGGGTGCAACAATACTTATTTACATAACATATGTACACTCCATCTTCGTATGTTACAGAGATCTACAAACAAAATATCTTGTTACAATAAAGTGCATACAATTCACCAGGGGTTAATGCATTATCGGTGTATATAAAAACCTTTTATATTTTGATACCCCTAAGGCAGTGATGGCGAACCTTTCTGAGGCCCAGTGCCCAAACTGCAACCTAAAACAAAATTATTTATGGCGAAGTGCCAACACGATAATACAACCTAAATTACAGCAGTGGTAATCACAAGCGCTGCACAGGGGGGAGAGCCAGCAGATGCTAACTCTCTTCCCTGTACAGTGCTTGTAGTCCTGAAACATTGATGATCAATTCAATTATTTTAACAATTAATTGATTTTAAACTTACCTTTGCAGTCTTCTCTTCTCTTCGGTAGTGGTCAGACAGCTTATGTGTACTGCACATTGAAGCTGAGCCGCTCCCACTGCCCTTTCTAGAAACAGCAGGTGGATTGATCTGTATGGAAAAAATGCAGAATATTAGACAGATAGGAGATAGATTTGATCATGGAATACAAGCAGATTTCATACTGAAATCATGGTCCTCATCTTGTAGTAATATCTCCATCATGACCCTCTCCTTGCAGTAATGTGTCCCATCCTGACCCTCTCCTTGTAGCTATGTGCTCCATCCTGACTCTCTCCATGTAGTAATGTTTCCCATCCTGACCTTCCATTGTAGTTATGTGCTCCATCTTGTCCTTCCCCTTCTAGCTATGTGCTCCATCCTGACCCTCTCCTTCTAGTTATGGGCTCCATCCAGATCCTCTCCTTGTAGTAATGTGCTCCATCCTGACCCTCTCCTTGTAGTAATGTGCTCCATTCTGATCGTCTCCTTCTAGTAATGTGTCCTATACTGACCCTCTCATTCTAGTAATGTGTCCCATCCTGACCCTCTCCTTGTAGTTATGTGCTCCATCCTGACCACCTCCTTCTAGCTATGTTCTCCATCCTGATCCTCTCCTTCTAGCGTTTTGCTCCATTCTGATCCTCTCCTAGCTATATGTTCCATCCTGACCCTCTCCTTGCAGTTGTGCTCCATCCTGACCCCCTTCTTGTAGTAATGTCTTCATCCTTATCCCCTTGTAGAATGCCCCATCCTTGTCCCCTTCGGGAATGTCCCATCCTTGTCCCCTTGTGCTAATGTCCCTATCCTGCCCCATCATGTAGTAATGCCCCATCCTGTTGTAATGCCCTATCCTTGTCCTCTTGCAGCAATATTCCCCATCCTGCAGTAATGCCCTATCCTTCTCCCCTTGTAGTAACATGCCCCATCCGTGTCCCCTTGAAGTAATATGCCCCATCCTGCAGTAATGTGTCTCATCCTTGTCCCCATGTAGTAATATGCCCCATCCAGCAGTAATGTGCTCCATCCTTGTCCCTTGGTATTATTGCACCACCATTGTCCCCATCACATAGTAATATGCCCCAACTTGCCCCTGGTAGTATTGCCCTATTCTTGCCTCCATTACATAGTAATCTGCCCCATCCTTGTCCCCATCACACAATAATATGCCCCATCCTGCCATCACATAACAATATGCCCCATCCTGCCCCCTGTTAGTATTGCCCCATCCTGCCCCATCACATAACAATATTCCCCATCCTGCCCCATGACATAATAATATGCCCCATCCTGCCCCCTATTAGTATTGCCCCATCCATCCATCCATCATCCTCTTAGTACTGCCCCATCCATCCTCCTCTTCGTATTGCCCCATCCATCCATCCATCTATCCTCCTCTTAGTATTGCCCCATCCATCCATCCTCCTCTTAGTATTGCCCCATCCATCCATCCATCCATCCATCCTCCTCTTAGTATTGCCCCATCATCCATCCTCCTCCTCCTAGTATTGCCCCATCATCCTCCTCCTCCAGGTATTGCCCCACATCCTCCTCCTCCAGGTATTGCCCCATCATCCTCCTCCTCCTCCTCCAGGTATTGCCCCATCATCCTCCTCCTTGTATGGCCCCATCCTCCTCCTCCTCCTAGTTTTGCCCCATCCTCCTCCTCCTCATAGTATTGCCCCATCATCCTCCTCCTCATAGTATTGCCCCATCATCCTCCTCCTTGTATTGCCCCATCCTCCTCCTCCTCATAGTATTGCCCCATCATCCTCCTCCTCCTAGTATTGCCCCATCATCCTCCTCCTCCTAGTATTGCCCCATCATCCTCCTCCTCCTAGTATTGCCCCATCCTCCTCCTCCTCATAGTATTGCCCCATCCTCCTCCTCCTCATAGTATTGCCCCATCCTCCTCCTCCTCATAGTATTGCCCCATCCTCCTCCTTCTCCTAGTATTGCCCCATCATCCTCCTTCTCCTAGTATTGCCCCATCATCCTCCTTCTCCTAGTATTGCCCCATCCTCCTCCTCCTCATAGTATTGCCCCATCCTCCTCATAGTATTGCCCCATCCTCCTCCTCCTCATAGTATTGCCCCATCCTCCTCCTCCTCATAGTATTGCCCCATCATCCTGCTCCTTGTATGGCCCCATCCTCCTCCTCATAGTATGGCCCCATCCTCCTCCTCCTCACAGTATGGCCCCATCATCATCCTCCTCCTCACAGTATGGCCCCATCATCATCCTCCTCCTCACAGTATGGCCCCATCATCAACCTCCTCCTCACAGTATGGCCCCATCATCCTCCTCCTCCTCCTCAAGTATGGCCCCATCATCATCCTCCTCCTCCTCACAGTATGGCCCCATTATCATCCTCCTCCTCCTCACAGTATGGCCCCATCATCATCCTCCTCCTCCTCACAGTATGGCCCCATCATCATCCTCCTCCTCACAGTATGGCCCCATCATCATCCTCCTCCTCCTCACAGTATGGCCCCATCATCATCCTCCTCCTCCTCACAGTATGGCCCCATCATCATCCTCCTCCTCCTCACAGTATGGCCCCATCATCATCCTCCTCCTCCTCCTCACAGTATGGCCCAATAATCATCATCCTCCTCCTCACAGTATGGACCCATCATCCTCCTCCTCCTCCTCACAGTATGGCCCCATCATCATCCTCCTCCTCCTCACAGTATGGCCCCATCATCATCCTCCTCCTCCTCACAGTATGGCCCCATCATCCTCCTCCTCCTCCTCACAGTATGGCCCCATCATCATCCTCCTCCTCCTCACAGTATGGCCCCATCATCATCCTCCTCCTCCTCACAGTATGGCCCCATCATCATCTCCCTCCTCCTCACAGTAGGGCCCCATCATCATCCTCCTCCTCCTCACAGTATGGCCCCATCATCCTCCTCCTCCTCCTCACAGTATGGCCCCATCATCATCCTCCTCCTCCTCACAGTATGGCCCCATCATCATCCTCCTCCTCCTCACAGTATGGCCCCATCATCATCCTCCTCCTCCTCACAGTATGGCCCCATCATCATCCTCCTCCTCCTCACAGTATGGCCCCATCATCATCCTCCTCCTCCCCACAGTATGGCCCCATCATCATCCTCCTCCTCACAGTATGGCCCCATCATCATCCTCCTCCTCACAGTATGGCCCCATCATCATCCTCCTCCTCACAGTATGGCCCCATCATCATCCTCCTCCTCACAGTATGGCCCCATCATCATCCTCCTTCTCACAGTATGGCCCCATCATCATCCTCCTCCTTGTATGGCCCCATCCTGGCTGCTGGTGAAAAAAAAAAACTTTCATACTCACCTTTCTTCACCGCTGCTGCAGCTTGCATCCTGTCTCCAGCGCTGAGGGCGGTCACGTGATGCCGGGCGCGTCACGTGACCGCTGTCACATGACGCTGGCCGGGAGGGCAGGCTTAGAAGTGTCTGAGAGAGGAGAAATGTCTCCTCTGCTCAGATACAGCTTAGATCTGCCGGTGGCGCGGCGCACGCCGGCAGATCAAACCGGCAGTGTGGTGGCGAGGCTGCGTGCCAGCGGAGGCGGCTCTGCGTGCCAACGCGGGCACGCGTGCCATAGGTTCGCCACCACTGCCCTAAGGTAACTATAAAGTGCTACAAAAATAAACACAAGTTTGCATGAATTCACATAAGCAGAGCCACCAAGCCTAGAGATGGTCAGGTTGTTCACATCAATCATATGTTAAGGTTACCCATATTGTATGAGGCCATACCACTGGCACCGGGACACAGGGGAGGAGAGAGTCTCACCCCAATGTACGTTTCATGACCGTTAATAACAGTGGTCACTTCATCAGGGAGATAGAGTTGCTGTAGTTGTGCCAGTTTAAATATCGCTTCCATGTCTATAAGCGGCGTCCATGTGACCAGAAATGACACAGCGCGAGTCACCGGAAGTGGTAATCCGCCCCCCCGCCCTGCGTCATCACCAATTGTGCATGCGCAGCTGCCGGAATGCGTCACCTAGGCGACCGCGCATGCGCAAAGGAAATAAAGACTCGGGGCTGCACTGGAGGCACTAACTACACAACCTGCAAGAAAGTATCCAATTAGAAACAAATTAAATCTAATAAAATAGGACAATGTCACTAATAAATTTAACACGGTACAAGGTACCAGGGAGATCCGGTCAGCAATGGTCATAGAAAAGGGGCAAAACTTATAGTTTCATTTAAGCCCCGAGGTGTCATAGTGTCAAGAGACACTATCCACCTGGATTCGTGTTGGGCTAAGGCTTTTTGGACATTGCCACCCCATATATCTCCCTGAATCATGTCAATTCCCCTCACTTTTAGGGATGACAAATCACTAATATGATATGACAGGAAGTGGCGTGGCAAAATCTTTAGGGTTGTCTAATCCTCCACCTTAGGGGCCACCTCAGTGTCCCTTACATGCTCCCTCCCCCTCCCCTCAGCATTCTACTTGTCATACCAACATATATCAGTGTGTAAGCACACATGGCATAATATACTACGTTTCTTGACCATATGATATATATTGTCAGATGTCAAAAGTTTTTTGGCCATCAGAAGAGGTGAAGGTAACACTGCAATGGTACTGCTGCAGGCCACACAATGGCCACAAGTATAGCAACCCTTTATAGCACCCCTAGATCTGAAGAGGCTCCGTGTTTTAGGGATATAGTTGTTTCGATCAAGTATGACTCTAAGATTTTGAGACCATTGTGCGGTCATCAGAGGATACTCTGATAACGAGTCCCTCAAAAACGAATCTGAGTATAGGACCGACCAATGCCAGCTCAAAACCTCACGCATAGACCCCCACTCCTGGTTATAAGTGGATATAAATCTCACATGCTGTGGTGACAATTTTGTTACGATAAAGGAGATCACTGCGTGAGTTATGTTTTGTGCGCAGGTAGGCCCTCTTAATTCCACTGTTGCTGAAGCCTCTTTCTCTGAAACGTTCTTGTAAATCCTTTGCCTGTTCCTCAAAGATAGTATCAGAGGAACAGATAAGTCTAATATGTAAGAATTGGATGATCAGGACTGCTCAACTCGTGCATCTATTATGGGCTGAAGTAGCTTGAAGTAGTGAATTCACTGAGGTGAACTTACAAAAAACTTAAATTTTTTATCATCTATGTTCACATCTAGGAAAGCAATCCTGCACTGATCGTATCTATACGTCATCTTGATGTTAACAGGATTGTTTTCTAATTGGCCCATAAATACACTGAGCTGCTCCACATTGCCCCGCCACAAAATAAGGAGATCATTGATATATCTCAGCCAGCACTGCACATTTGTATCACTCAGACTGCCTCCGACTCAAAGGAGACCCCTCTCCCAGTAACCCAAGAAGAAGTTTGCGTACGGATGCGCGCAGGCCGCGCCCATCGCAGTGCCACACTCCTGTAAATAAAAGTTATCTTTAAAGGCAAAAAAATTATATATGAGGACAAAGAGAAGGACCCACCTGGTAGGCCGATTGTATCGGGTATTGGCAGTTTGTTTGAACATTCTTATGTTTATATTGATTTTTATATACAGCCCCTGGTTACACAGTTGGAAAACTATGTAAGGGAATCGTTCCATTTGATCACACAACTTGAGTACATGGATCTAGCTACAGGGGTGTGGGCAATAACGATGGATGTAGAATCCTTGTATACATCGATACAACACGACCTGGGACTACAAGCGGTGACTCACTTCCTGAATCAACATACATCAGGTGATCGTCTACATGACTCTTTCTTGATTGATCTTTTAAGCATGGTTCTTCACCACAGTTATTTTGTCTTTGATCGGGTATTTTACAGACACGTGTCCGGCACCGCAATGGGTGCCCGGTGTGCCTCCTCCTATGCCAATCTATTTTTGGATTGGTGGGAGGAGACACACGTGACATCAGCCATCATGTATAAGGAACATGTAATCAAATGGTTTCGATACATTCATGATATTTTGTGTTTTTGGGCAGGTGACTGGACATCTTGTGAAGAGTTTATCTTGACTCTCAATGATGATCCGTAGAATATCCGATGGACTTCACAAATCTCGAATGAGTCAGTGGAATTTTTAAATCTGAAGATTGCCCTCCATCAGAACAGAGTATCAACTTCCCTGTACAGGAAGAAGACTGCTACCCACAGTTTGTTACATTACGGTAGCTTTCATCCACCACATGTACTGAATGGTATTCCTAAGAGGTAATTCTTGAGGATCCGTAGGAATTGCAGTACTCTCGATTCTTTAAAAAAGGAAGCAGAACTACTAACGCATCACTTCAAAAAGAGGGGCTATCCACATGGGATTATTTCAAGAGCATATCAGCACTCTGCCCAATTGGATCGGAGGGAGACACTACAAGGCAGGGAGAAAAAAGGTATGTCAACTGTCAATTTAATTACCACCTATAACAACCATTGGGGCGATGTATGTAAAATTCTTGATAAGAATTGGGGTATACTCCTGAGTGAGAACAGATTGCACCCATTTATACAGGATCGCCCCAAGATGGTGGCTAGGAGGGCTCAAAATCTGAAGGACTCCCTAATGAACAGTAATTTTAGAAGACCAACGAGATCTTTGGGTAGGGGCTTTAAACCTACTGGCACACACCCATGTGGGGGTTGTAACATATGTGAGTGGCAACAGACGGATCAGAAACCCAGTAACATCTGAGGATATTCTTCCAAAGGTGTATGCAAACTGCAAGACAAAGAATGTAATTTATGTTCTATCATGTGGCTGCCCAAAATTATATGTGGGTCAGACTATCCAAGAGATTAGAAGACGGGTACAACATCACTTTTTGGACATTGGAAAAGCCTGCAGTGATCTAGAAGCGGATAAGAAAATTACCTCGGTTGCCAGAAATTTCTTACAGCACCATGGCGGTTCCTCCAGATGTGCACGTATTACGGTTTTGGAAAATGTACATTCCACTATACGCGGGAGTTCACTGTCGGATGACCTCTTGAGGAGGGAGTCGCGGTGGATTGTTAATTTGAAAACTCTCTCCCCAGGGGGACTAAATGAAGAGTTATTATATACTGGAAAATAGGAGGGGAGAAAAGGGGGCGGAGTAGTGTGAGGTGGAAATTGAGGTCCAGCTCTTAGTGATCCCCTTTGGATATTTTAAATGAACTACGCTATTATTTTATGTATATTGGGATCTTTTTTCTGGTACCTTATACCCCTTCGCACCTGCTCCCTATCGATAAGCTTGTCTCTCCTTTATCTCCTAGGAACTTACATTTTTTGGATTCTAACATATACCTTCTGAGAAGAACACGATGCTGGTTGTGACTACGGACGAAAATGTTGGATTGTACATGTCTTTGTAATTTCTTCCCATTACAGGAACAACCCCATATGGATTTGAGGACGTCAATCGAAGATACATTTGGTCTCTTTGAATGTGTATATATTTATTTCCTTGTCCTCCCTTGTATCCCCCGTTTTCTTTTTTTTTTTTTTTTTTTTCCCATTTGTGTTCCACAGTGTACACTGTCGTTTTTTTTAGTTATATCTCTGGGTGCACCGATTGTATATTTCGATTATTTGGAAAAACTATTTATTCTATTCTAATCAGATTTGGTACTTATAATTTTTGTTTCTTTATGGTGTTTATGGGTAAGTTGTCCTCCACTTGATATTGGCAAATATATATATATTTTTTTCTTTTCCTATACACCCTTAATAGAGGGGCAGCTTATATTACCAAAAGGCACATTTAATCAAACATATGGAGCCTCAAAAATATTCTTGAATAAATTGGGCGCAAACGTGCTTCTTCTTCCTTTAGTCACATCCCAAGTTTGTGCTTAAGTTAGTCAGCCAGGACTCCATACTCTATGGGCTTACCTGTGAAGCTAGCTTATGTGTGAACTACTCATATAGGAGGGGTGGAGCACCTCCCTTTCCTGCAAACCAGGAGAAATAGATTTAACCGACAATTAAGAGTCGTGCACACTGATGAATGCGATTAATAACCGCATTCATTCACCACCAAACTGCAAAGACAAAGTGCAAAAATCCGCACAAGAGTCACACAAAAAGCACTCTGTTAGAATAAAATTTCCAGTTTTCAGCAAGTGCTGAACGTATCTCTATACAGGTGTCAGCCAGGATTCCATACTCTGTGGGCTTACCTGTGAAGCTAGCTTATGTGTGAACTACTCATATGGGAGGGGTGGAGCACCTCCCTTTCCTGACGAGGTGAGGCAGCTTATAGTATACTAGCTGTGAGCCCGATGCAAATGCATCAGGTGTCTAGAATATTTTTAAATTTTTTTTTATATTTTCAAATAATAATCCAATTATTCGAATGACATCTTTACACCAACTACATATATTAGTATGGTTGATATCATTTAAGGAAAATTGAACTATTATATTGTAAGGGTCTTAGAACACAAAGTAGCAATACTTCTTAATAAGTCAATTTTTGAATTGATGAATTAACAGTACTAATATATGTATCAGCCACTTTGTGTCAGCCCACCAATCGCGTCAAGATGCCCTTACGCCTGGTGGGACCTACTCTAACTAAATCCGAATTGATATAATTTAGATATTTTTAATAGCTGGATTTTTCTTAGATTTTTTGAGGATTGTGATGTAAATAATAAAATTTTGTAAATTGATACAGAAGGAGTTACCAACTACAGACTTGCAGCAATATCCATACAATAACAAAAAAACTTGTAGTTAACCTACAGTAAATGGAGTTAACATAGCTTCAGCAGGTGCATAAGATGCATCCACTAACTAACCACAGGTGACTGCAGTTGATGTGTATGACACTGCCGCAACTATGTTGTCTGCACAAACTGCAAGTTAAGTACAAATTACATATATGCAATTATGAAAATTACAGCAAGTATGTTCTTGATAAGTCCTTCATGAACAATTATTATCATTTAGTATATTCCTCAACAAAGTGAAAAAATCTAAGAAAAATGTCGTGGTAGAATCTAATTAATAATTTTTGTTTGTCCCTATCTATCTAAACATGTGGAACACACCTTGGTAATGAGATGTGTGTGAACAGCCGTCCCACCCGTCTCTTAGCTGTTCACAAAAAACCTCTCCCTTTAAAGAATAAGAATGAAATCTCTCAGCACGTAAAGCACTGGAGCTTTAAATAGTGGTTTCTATCACCCTGTGAGAAAATCAGAATGATACACATCTCCAATGAAATCTGAAATGTGTTTTTCCACAAACATTGTATAAACTATGCACATAAAAAACTGAAATTGAAAAGACTAAACTAATTTTTTTTTTTTTTTTTTTTTTTTTTTTAAATAGAAAAGGTAAAAATATAAAATATGCAAAAGTTCATCCCAAAATATTGCGATAGACAATATTTTTGGTGAAGACTTTCTTACAGTTAGGCACCAATTTGCCTTGAATGCATGAATCCACCACTTTCACCTTCACATTGCATCGTCTCTTCACACGTGAGAAAGCCACATATAATTGTCCATGCCCAAAAACAGGTTCTGGCAAATAAATCCCCACTTTCTCCAAAGTTTGTCCTTGGGATTTATTTATAGTCATGGCAAAGGCAGGCTTCACGGGAAATTGCCGACGTCTTAGTTTGAAAGGCAATCCAGTCTCTGATGGACAGAGATCAATTCTTGGAATGAAGACTACATTTCCTTCATCCGAGCCAGAAATTACTTTTGCTTGTATCAAGTTGTCAAACAAAGCAATAATAATCATCCGAGTCCCGTTGCAAAGTCCTTTTCTGCTGTTAAAATTACGCAAAAGCATTATAATTGTACCAACTTTTAATTTCAGGAGATGAGAAGGCATTCCTGTTGGTGTTAGAGAATTTAGAAATTCCACGGGATATTGTTCGGGATTTTCTGTCTCATCTGGATCAATGGAATCATGGCTCATATATTCCATGTATTCTCCCGGAATACAATCCATCACTTTTGAATTGATCAAATCCACAGCGTCATTTTTGGGACAAAGAATGGCATGTGATGCAGCATTCTGAATACTTTCGTCATTATTCACATCAATGACAATGTTTTCACCAAATATGTCCAAGATTAAAGAGCCAGTGCAGATCATGTCTTGCGGGATCTCAATGACATCATCACCAAGGTTGTAATCATTGGACAATTCTCCATTTCCCAATTGAATTAACCAATTGCTATATTCAGAATCAATGGAGCGCATGTTGTTAATGAGCGGCAATTGATTGAAAAGCTGCCATTGTCGTGAATATTTAATGCAGCTCTCTACGATGTCTGTCCTTGTTCCATGAGAGATGATAGGAAGACACTGCCGAAAGTCTCCTCCCAGAACAATGACTTTCCCTCCAAAGGGTAATTTATTTTTCTTGGAGACATCAGTTGTCATGACATCCCGTAATAATTGATCAATTACATGCAAAGCGTATTTTGACAACATAGTAGACTCATCAATGATGAAGAGTTTGGTAGTCTTCAAATGTTGGGCCGCATCAGTATCATTTTTGATTCTTGAAACGGATGTCTCATTAATTGGTATTGGTATGCCATACAGTGAATGGATAGTTCTTCCTCCTTGCAATAGATTAGCAGCAATCCCTGTACTGGCTGCAGGTGAGACAACTTCTCCTTCTCCTCTCAGTTCATGAATCAATAGATGATAGAGATATGTTTTCCCACTTCCACCGGGACCGTCAAGGAAAAAGCACTTTGGCTTATCACTTGTATCCTCTAAAGCTTTATGGATTGCAGTATAGGCCAAACGTTGTTGATCATTTAAGATGGCTTTCATTTCATGTGCTCTTACTAACTCTTCTTCTTTGTTGTATTGAGGACGAATGTGTGGTTTTCTTTTTGGGCGTGGCAGATTAAAATCAATAAAATGTTTAGCATGAAATTTTAAAACATGTTCAACATCAGTCATGGCATATCCTTCACAATGCTCACAATCATCAGTGTCGGGGTGGTAGACATGACAGTAATCTTGAACGAAGTGTTGTTTAAATTCTTGCCACAACTCCAGGGGATGATTAGGAGGACCAAACACACATATATATGCAGACATGTCACGGAGCTGTGCAGGCATATTGAGAACACAGGCATCCAATAAAGTTTTTCTCCAAACACTGTCATCGAAGAGCAATCCAAGGGCTAATGCCGCCTCTTTAAACGTTGAGTATGTGACTTCCTTAACAGTCTTAAGGTTATCAAAACTTGTAGCTCCTTTAACATGGAGTAACAACAGCCTTAAAAAATAACGTTCTTGTTCTTGAATACTAACAGTGTAGAGTCTACCAATGACTGAAGCACCTCTTCTCCTTCTAACTTCCCATGCACCTTCTTTCCAAACATAATGCTCAGGAATTTGACGATATAAGTACTCCCGAGCATTGGGATCATTCTCATTGAGGGTAAAGTAGGCCATGAGTGTTGATTGTCTGTCCATTGAATAACTGATGTTGTCCGCAGAATCACCCTCGTGAAAAAAAAGTGATTGTGAATGAGGCAGATGTACTGCAAGACGAATAATGCTGTGAGATTGTCTATGCATTGGGAAAGCAAAGATTCGCCAAGCTGCCTCTGGTGCACTGACATATCTGGAATCCATGAATTTATGAGTTTCATCGTGTCTGATGTTAGTTTCACAAATTTCCACATTGGCTTTGTCATGACCTTTGTACACATATTTAAAGAGGTATTTTACGCTCTGAATGGAAGCACATATTTCCACATTGATATGGCACTTATATTTTAATAGAAGGAAAGGGTTATATGGTACCACCCAAGAATTATCAATCATCTTGGAATGGTGTTGAAAAGAAGGTCCTTCGTTTCTTTGATAACTTGGATATGCATCCTCAGGTATAACAGTTTTTGTTTGAAACTGTTTGGGAAAAGCTTTTTTACACTTTCCATTCTCCATACATGGAGAATTGGGATTGTGTTGTCCACAGGGGCCATGGATCATATGTTGCATGACAATTTGATGGAGCACAGGGTAATGTAATGGATCAGGAATTTCAGCCCAAACAGTATTGTCCACTTCCACCTCAGTTCTTAGTTTTGAGTTGGCATCCAGAATAATTAGAATGTGAGCATGTGGTAGGCCTCGCTTTTGAAATTCTATCACATGAACCATAGCACAAACCTTGCCAAATAATCCAGAATTAATATCTTTCAAAAGGGCTTCAAGTTTAATCCTGAATACACGGGCCACTAAATCCGGGCGATATTCAGCACGCTGCCATGGCTGTAAATTGGTTGCAATTTCACTCCATTTTGGATTGCAGGTCATCGTTATAAAAAGATCTGGTCTTCCAAATTTAGTTACAATCGCCATGGCATCTTGATACCTCTGCTGCATGTTTCGGGGACTTCCCTCAAAGGAAGATGGTAAAATTACGGTTTTGCCAATGGGGATTCCTTTTTCTACGGATTTTCTCAGCAAATGTTCTTGAAGGAGACAATAATCTTCCACCTTCAAATCCTTTTGGTGTTGTCGTATAAAATTTAAACGATTGGCCTCAATCTTAACATAGGCATCCACCAAGTACTGCTGTGTCAGTTTACCTCCATTAAGGACAGGATTGAATTCTGTCCGTACTGACAGCAAATAACAGTAATACTGCAGCTGTGTCACCCTGCGAACATTTTGGCCTTGGTGCATGAGTGATTCATGCCACCCTTGCTCTCCATGAGGGAAAAACAATGGATACAGTAATGCATCCAAATTACTGTGTAAAATACTTATTTGCTGTGTTTTGGGGGCCAACGGATTATTTATGTCTGGTTTTAGATGTATTAAAATGTCTCTATTAAATGGTGGCTCTCCATCAGCGTTTTCAAAGATGACTGCAACTTCATGGACAGTAGGGTTGTTATACCGTCTTGGGTCTTGCTCTCTGTCTTGTTTAATTGCCATGATGATATTAGGCATTTTTGTGCCATGTTCCAATGCTTTCTGTTCTTCCTCTTCCTCCACGTGCCGTAACATTTTGTAAGCTGAAACAAAGGGATTAATACCTTCCAATTGCTCAGCAATAATTCTCATTAAGGCTGGATTACACTTGAGATTTTCTGGAGACTGTAGGCGTTGTTCAGTAGCAGTAGCACTATCCAAAATATAGAGCTGTGCATATGCTGGAACTTGACCATCAGCGGGGTGGAGAGTTCCAGTTCTATGGTAAATTTGGCCGTGAATCCGGAAACAATAAGGACCGTGTCCAGGTGGTTGAGAAACACTTGCACCCATCGAAGCAAATGCAAAGGAACTATTAATGCTCCTGATATTCTCCATGAGATTTTTACTATATGGGCTGTCTCCTTTCAGTAAAGTAGTGAAGAGCTCAGGGTACTGAGGTAATGGTACCTTAACTTTGCCCTTGTGACAACAAAGGGAGAACTGTCCATCAGATGGCCTTTCAGCCTCAAAATGTTGTGCTTCACAATGTTGACATAACACATTCATGGGCCCACAGGTATGTTCTAAAATACCGGTATCGTCATCAGTAAAGCCAATAGGGATTGATGACGTAGGTGAAGTGAGCAACAGATGACCTTTTTTGTAGATGCCTACATAAATAAGGCGTTGCTGTGTAGAACTGTCAAGACATCCAACAAAAGAAGTAGTGACTGGAGACTTCTTACGGAGGTTTTTTTTTTGGCGTAGTTGACGCTGTGAGGCAGCCAAATGGGCCAAACGGCGTTGTTTTGAGGTAGGTGACATAATTTGTAAACGTTTGACTTTAGCCAATTTGTGTCTTGTCAAGGCAGAAGCAATCTTGTCTGTTCTTGTTTTAGAAGAACATTTGCCCTTCACTTTACCCGTGCCAGATGTTGTAGGCAGTTTAGTTTCCAAAAGTGTTGGAGACACAGATATGGACGCCATATCAGAGGTAGATGGTTTTCCTTGCACCTTCACCTTTTGTTGTTTGCGGCCAGATGTTGTAGGCAGTTGAGTTTCAGAAAGTGTTGGAGACACAGATATGGACGCCATGTCAGAGGTAGATGGTTCTCCTTGCACCTTCACCTTTTGTTGTTTGCGGCCAGATGTTGTAGGCAGTTGAGTTTCAGAAAGTGTTGGAGACACAGATATGGACGCCATGTCAGAGGTAGATGGTTCTCCTTGCACCTTCACCTTTTGCTTTTTGCGTCTTTTGCATTCCGCCTCAACTTTTTTGGCCAACCGACTGCTTCTTTCTTCAGCAGACTCCTTTGCAATTCTTTTATGGAAATCCTCAGTGAGCTTAAGCAAACGGAGACATTTTGTTTCCGGATCCTCCTGCGCACGCTTCTTGCGCTGACGTGCAGCATTCTTAGCTCTAACAGAGCTTTTTTGTTTGTCAGAGCTCATATTGAGCACAATACAGAAAAATGTATGCAATAATAGCTACAGTATATTATTTAAGGAAGCAATCAATATACATTCTGCATAGCAATATAGTCAAAGTAGTAATATTTATATTGTTAATTTTTAGTATATACAATATATTTTTATATATAAATTATATCATAAAAATATATAAAAAAATATATTATATATATTATTAACTTAAATAAATTATGTATATTATATATTACAAATTAATTACAATGTGTGTATATATATATATATATATATATATATATATATAAATTATATATATACATTAATATACAATATATATATATATACTAATCATATACATATAGATTAATATATATATATATATAGATATATATGTCATATTATATATATCTATATATCTATATATCTATATATCTATATATCTATATATATATATATATATATATATATATATATATATACAGTTCCTACAAGTAGTATTCAACCCCCTGTAGATTTAGCTGGTTGACACATGCGGAATTAACTTGGCATTGTGACATTTGGACTGTAGATCAGCCCGGAAGTGGGAAATGCAGTGCCACAAAAAAATTTATTTTTATTTATTTTTTTTTTTTTTTAAAGCGTTAAAAGTTAATTCAGAGGGTCATTTATTATTCAACCCCTCAAACCACCAGAATTCTGTTTGGTCCCTCTAAAGTATTAAGAAGTAGTTCAGGCACAAATAACAATGAGCTTCACATGTGTGGATTAATTATCTCTTTTGCCAGCCTTTTCTGACTATTTAAGACCCTCCCCAAACTTGTGAACAGCACTCATACATGGTCAACATGGGAAAGACAAAGGAGCATTCCAAGGCCATCAGAGACAAGATCGTAGAGGGTCACAAGGCTGGCAAGGGGTACAAAACCCTTTCCAAGGAGTTGGGCCTACCTGTCTCCACTGTTGGGAGCATCATCCGGAAGTGGAAGGCTTATGAAACTACTGTTAGCCTTCCATGGCCTGGACAGCCTTTGAAAGTTTCCTCCCGTGCCGAGGCCAGGCTTGTCCGAAGAGTCAAGGCTAACCCAAGGACAACAAGGAAGGAGCTCCGAGAAGATCTCATGGCAGTGGGGACATTGGTTTCAGTCAATACCATAAGTAACGTACTCCACCGCAATGGTCTCCGTTCCAGACGAGCCCGTAAGGTTCCTTTACTTTCAAAGCGTCATGTCAAGGCTCGTCTACAGTTTGCTCATGATCACTTGGAGGACTCTGAGACAGACTGGTTCAAGGTTCTATGGTCTGATGAGACCAAGATCGAGATCTTTGGTGCCAACCACACACGTGACGTTTGGAGACTGGATGGCACTGCATACAACCCCAAGAATACCATCCCTACAGTCAAGCATGGTGGTGGCAGCATCATGCTGTGGGGCTGTTTCTCAGCCAAGGGGCCTGGCCATCTGGTCCACATCCATGGGAAGATGGATAGCACGGCCTACCTGGAGATTTTGGCCAAGAACCTCCGCTCCTCCATCAAGGATCTTAAGATGGGTCGTAATTTCATCTTCCAACAAGACAACGACCCAAAGCACACAGCCAAGAAAACCAAGGCCTGGTTCAAGAGGGAAAAAATCAAGGTGTTGGAGTGGCCTAGTCAGTCTCCTGACCTTAACCCAATTGAAAACTTGTGGAAGGAGCTCAAGACTAAAGTCCACATGAGACACCAAAGAACCTAGATAACTTGGAGAAGATCTGCATGGAGGAGTGGGCCAAGATAACTCCAGAGACATGTGCCGGCCTGATCAGGTCTTATAAAAGACGATTATTAGCTGTAATTGCAAACAAGGGTTATTCCACAAAATATTAAACCTAGGGGTTGAATAATAATTGACCCACACTTTTATGTTTAAAATTTATAAAAATTCAACTGAGCAACATAACTTTTTGGTTTGTAAGATTTATGCTTCTGTTAATAAATCCTACTCTCGTTTGCAGTTTGAAGGCTCTAACTTATTGGCATCTTATCAAACCAGCTAAATCTGCAGGGGGTTGAATACTACTTGTAGGCACTGTATATATAATTATGAATATATCAATAAATAATCAATTATATTGGCCCAAAAAGATATCTTTAGCTGATATTGTAGGTCTGAGGTTCCAGCACTGGTTTTCCGACGTCCGTCCCACAGGATCACCAAGGCAGGAATAATTTGTGAGGAAAAGTTAAAGGAAACACTATAAAATGGCGGATTCAACATATTATTAATCACTAAAATGGGGGCAGGGGGGGGGTATAGTGATTGGTAGGCAAAAAGCTACGTTTTGTTTCGCAGCCGCACTTGCCGCAAGTGCAAAACCGCACTTGCTGCACCTGCCGCAAGTGCCTCCAAAGTTACTATGGCGATTAACGCAACTGCGCCGCAACCGCACCGCAAGTGTAACAGTTATATTACTAACTTAAATAAATTATGTATATTATATATTACAATTTATTACAATGTATTATAGATATATTTATATATATTATATATATATATATATATAGATTAATATACAATATATATATATATATATACTAATCATATACATATATAATATGACATGTATATATTATATATATATATAGAGAGAGATTAATATACAATCTATTATATAATCACGAATGGTTTTTTTCTGAGTCCACACTCGCTGCGAGTCAGTGTCGACATGTGGATACACAGTTCTAAGGCGACTCGCTATGCCCAGGCAGCGGGCATGGCGAGTCGCCTTAGCAGCGCGAAGCATTGGCCGCGAAGCGGCCATTGCGAGTCAGAGCGAGTCGCTTGCCTCAGCGGGAAATCGCTAGCTTTGTGGCCGAGCCTCTGGTTCTATTTTCGGCCAGCGACTCGCAATGGCCGCTTCCATAAGGATTACCGCAACCGCGCCGCATTGCGACTCGCTGGCTGACTGCGAGCACTTGCGGCGCGGTTGCGTTAATCCCCATAAGGATTACCGCAACCGCTCCGCAAGTGCAAGTAGCGGTGCGGTTGCGGTAATCCCCATAGAAAGTATAGGGGGACTTGCGGCAAGTGCGGTTTTGCCGCACCTGCCGCAAGTCTCCCTATACTTTCTATGGGAATTACTGCAACCGCGCCGCAGATGCGGTTTTTTAATAAAATAAATTAATCTTCATACAAATAAAATAACAAATAAGAAATCAATTTAATAATAATCAAAATAGTAAAAAAAAAAATAAAAAAAAAAAAATAATAATAATATATATATATATATATATATATAGATTAATATACATATACATATATATATATATATTAATCTATATAATGTATATATATATATATATTATATATATATCTATATCAATATATATATAATAATGAAATAATCAATAAATAATCAATTATATTGGGCCAAAAAGATATCTTAGCTGATATATATAGATTAATATACAAAACATAAATATATATATACTAATCATATACATTATATATAATATGACATATATATATATATCTATATATATTAATCTATATAATATATATATATATAGAATGTATATATATATATATATATAATATATATTATATATATCTATATCAATATATATATATATATATAATAATGAATATATCAATATAATAATAATATTAATAATGGATTAATAATAATAATATTAACAATAATACTAATAATATTAATAAATAATCATAATGAATAATCAATTCTATTGAGCCAAAAAGATATATAATTATGAATATATCAATATATAATAATATTAATAATATATTAATAATAATAATTAATATAAACACTAATAATAATAATATTAATAAATAATCATAATGAATAATCAATTCTATTGAGCCAAAAAGATATATAATTATGAATATATCAATATATAATAATATTAATAATATATTAATAATAATAATTAATATAAACACTAATAATAATAATATTAATAAATAATCATAATGAATAATCAATTATATTGAGTCAAAAAGATATCTTAGCTGATCTTGAAGGGATGAGGTTCCAACACTGGTCTTCCGACGTCCGTCCCACAGGATCACCAAGCCATAATCGATTAATAATAATAATTAATATTAACACTAATAATAATATTAATAATTAATAATAATTACTAATCGATTATATTGGCCCAAAAAGATGTCTTGTAGGGATGAGGTTCCAGCACTGGTTTTCCGACGTCCGTCCCACAGGATCACCAAGGCAGGAATGATTTGTGAGGAAAAGTTAAACTAAACACTATAAAATTGCGGCAGGTGGGAGCATAGTGATTGGTAGACAAAGGAGAGTATGGTGATTGGTAGGCAAAATGGGTTGCTACCCAGCAACAGCAGAGTCTGCCACGGAATTTTCGCGGGCAAACCTGCTGCAAGTTCAAAACCGCACTTGCCGCACCTGCAAAACCGCACTTGCCGCACCTGCCGCAAGTCCTTCTATACTTTCTATGGGGATTACCGCAACCGCGCCGCAAGTGTAGCGACTCGCAATGGCCTCGCGGCCATTGCTCGCGCTACACAGCGACTCGCAATAGATCCCCATTGAAAGTATAGGGGGAGTTGCGGCAGATGCGGCAGCTGAGGTAGCGACTCGCAATGGCCTCGCGGCCATTGCTCGCGCTACCTCAGCGGTAAATCGCTAACTTTGTAGCCGGGCCTCTGGTTCTATTTTCGGCCAGCGACTCGCAATGGCCGCTTCGCGGCCATTGCTCGCGCGTGGTGACGTCACAGCGTGACATAGCCACGGCGTTTTCGGGGTCCGACACAAAAATGCCTTCGGCAATTATATAGTAGATTTTTTTGGAAAAAACGTACAAACCAATAGCCTTGTTTTTGATACTTTATTTGACAGCACTTGCTGAAAACTGGAAATTTTATTATAACAGAGTGCTTTTTGTGTGACTCTTGTGCGGATTTTTGCACTTTGTCTTTGCAGTTTGGTGGTGAATGAATGCGGTTATTAATCGCAATCATCAGTGTGCACGACTCATAATTGTCGGTTCAATATATTGAAGTCTGTGTAACATTTATGGATATTGTTTCCTTGCATTGATCTCAGGTTCATGTGTAAACAGCATGTTTAATTCTATCATTGTGCTTTGTTACGTAGCCTTGCATTACTGGCCTATGTATTGGTTGCATAGAGAATTTTTTTGATATTTTCTTACTATATGATGGTTTTTTGGTGGGGCAGTGTGGTTTTGCATGCAATGCATGTCAAGCATTTTTAATGTTTTTAATTTTGTTGCTCTTTGTGTATTTAATAAACGTTTTTGTCATATTTGTATACTGATTTGGGTGATCCTATTCTTTATACCAGAGGTCCTCAAATCCAGGCCTCAAGGGCCGCCAACAGTGCAGGTTTTCAGGATTTCCTTAGTATTGCACAGGGCTTGGAATCATTACCTGTGCAGATGATCACATTAGCACCTGTAAATTAAATTAAACTAAAAAGTGTGGTTGGTGATCCCTGACTTTTGAGTCAGGGTGGTGACCTCAGTTTCTATTATAAAAGGACAAAGCGAAGCAGCTCAAGTATCAATCCTCGCATCTCACCGTCTCGACCACTGGACAGTAGAAAAAATTCTACAGCTTCCAGGTTATCCTCATGACCTATGCATGTGTACAAGGATTCTACGTCCGCAGTTACAAACAGCATACTTTCATCCACAAGGATTCCATCAATCCGACGTAGATTGTCCATTGTATCTCAAATATAGGAGGGCAATATCTCTACCAAAGGTTTTAGATAAAAATCAATAAATTGACAAATGGGATTACATAGACCTCCTATGCCGGAGACAATCGGACGTCCAGGTGGAGTGACGGGGTCACTCTATCCCCTGATGAACTGTTATTAAAAAGGTCACGAAACATAAGTCAGGGTGGGGCTTGGGATCTCTCCTCTCCTTGTGTCCCGTTGCTGGTGGTATGGCCTCAGACAATATGGGTAACCTTAACATATGATTGATGTGAACAACCTCTAGGCTTGGTGGCTCTGCCTTTGTGGATCCGTGCAAACTTGTGTCTCCTTTTTGTAGCAATTTACAGTTACCTTAGGGGTATCAAAATATTATAGGTGTTTATATACGCCGATAATGCATTAACCCCTGGTGAATTGTATGCATTATATCGTAAGGAGATATTTTGTTTGTTTGCAGATCTCTGTAACATATGAAGATGGAGTGTACATATGTTATGTAAATAAGTATTTTTGCATCCTTTGCTTTTTGCTGTACCTTATGCACTTGTGCACTTTAACTGCCTCCTTGTTATGTGTCTTTTGATAGTGATAATGAAAACCTTAACTTATGCACACTGACGTTTGTGTCCTCCTTTCGCCTGTATATATCTTTAAAAAAATGTTAGAAATGGACTATGTACAAGGGGATCACAGGGAGGTGAACTTAAGGAACCAATGTAAGGTCCACAACATGGCTTTATGCACATACAATGTCCACAACAGTAATAGGTGATTATAGCCCACAAGATTTGTGATAGAGCTTTGCTACCACATGTGGTATATATAATTCCCACTCAACTTCTCTAAAAATTGATTTTGGAAAAGGGGGAGCGAACCCCACACAGATTGGAAAAAAGGTCAGATCAACTATTCTCCACAGTGTGATTAATACCCAGCCATTCCCATCCCCTGTTTCTTTCTTAGACTAAGTACCCCATGGTAGTTGGTGAGAAACCTCATCTCAACCCTTTCACTATATGGCAATGGATCTAATTCTGACCCATGTTTGTGACCCGCCCAGGGGTCTTTAGGAACTCGGTATCCGGACGTTTACTGTAAGGGGATGTCACTGGTGGCCTGCCCGGACCTGTACCCTGGGGTCACTTGAAAAAGGGGAAAAACAAAAATGGGGAATAATAAAGTCTTGTGACGCTACCTGTGGATTCTGGTGAAGGCACCAGCACTGCTTCAGACCTCCGGGGATGATGGATGGGCAACTTAGATGGTATAGCTCCCGACAGGTGGAGCAGGATCCCCCGGGCAGTGTACTTGCTGTGCTGGTTGTCATGGTAGCAGCTCTGTGGATTAACTTAATAGAATATGACACCGGAGGCTTGCTGACTCTGTACGAGTACTTTACTGGCAACAGTTTTCAGGAGTTCAGGTACACAGTTACACAGTCTTTGCGGGTAGCTGGCCGGGTAGTCACTGGGGAGAAGAAAGTCTCTTTTAAGGTCCCAGAGTGTTCCTTCCTTAGTACCTTCACTGCCCTCTGTGTCTTGCTTGCACCTTCTTACTATCCTTGCACTGTCCTGCACAACCCACCTGTCTACCAGGCCCGTTGGGTGCTATGAGGTTACCCCTCTTCTCTAAGGGGCTCAACCCAGTTTAATGATCCTGGTGGGGCTGCACATTCTAGACAAGGTCAGGGCTGCTGGGCAAACCCACGACCCACGACCCACCGGTATTGATGGCTCAGGGTTAGACTCGCCCGCACCATGACTCGGAGCCGGTACCCCGTTGTGGACCAGGATTCCCCCGGACTGTGTATAAAATCTGGCAGTGGGTCTCCTCCTTCCATCTGGGCCACCGCTCCTGGGTCGCCCTCCCTGTGGTGTCCCTCTGGGACTTGTTCCTTGTTTTTTCCCCAGACTAGACTGCTCCTGTCTTTTCTTCTTCTGACTGACTGTCTGTGTGTTTTTCCCACTCCTTCTACCCTAACACTCCTCCCACCGGGACCGGTTACCCTTCTAACGTGTGGCCAATTGGTCCCCTAATTAGGTATAGGGATGCTGGGATGAAAGCCTCAGGTTGACTTTACACTCCCCAATGACAGGAATACTGCACACTCAGCTATGGGTGCAGTACCCCTACTGTGGTGCACTCACCAGTGGGGTGCCACAATTGAGAGAGACAATGTGTCAAAGGCAGTGTCCAAACCGCACCCAATGCCATTTTGGTGCAGCACCTTCTTCAAGAGCAGTATTATTATTATTATTTATTTATATAGCGCCATTAGGTTCCATGGCACTTTACATGAGGATGAGGGAGACAAGAACAAGTACACTAACTCTAGGCGATCAGGACGTACAGGTGCTATTTTCTATTGTATAATGTACTGCCTTTTTTTTATTTTCTTACAAAGTACTATACAAATATTGTGGTATCGTGTTAGCCAGAAAAACCTACGTAAATACTTATGTCCCCAAAAATGAGAAAGTATTCTAGGAGTGATACCTTTTTCAGCTAACCATAGAAATTATATTTGCAAGCTTTCAGAGCTCAAAGGCCCCTTCATCAGGCTTATTAGAAAATCATGAATGGGCCATTTGAGCTCTAAAAACTTGCAAATATAATTTCTCTGGTTAGCCAAAAAAGGTATCACTCCTAGAACACCTTTCTCATTTTTTGTGACATAAATATTTACATCTGCCTCTTTTACATGAGTTATATAAAAAAATCAATCAGAAAAAAACATTTCTTATAAAGGAAAAATTAAATTAGTATAATATAATCACAGGCATATGTTATGATTGAATGGGACACAAAAGACAGCTTTTTTTAAAAAAAACAAAAACCCTTCTGTTTCACAATATACTCCTGTTCTGATCCTGTACATGAAATGAAGTGTGTAATTAACACCCTGCACTTGTTGTAAATGCAGCAATGGTTAAAGTGAGGTTTTGTGAAAAAAGAATGGAAGGAAAGGTTTCAGCAAAATGCTTACATTATACAATTATCTACTTACATAATTGTACTGTCCCATCCATCATCCACTGCCAATATTGGTTGTGGGAATGCAGAGCAAAAATCCATTCATAGGGTGCAACGTAATGCATGAAAAACGTAACAACTAATAGAGCTGGGTGTACTGGATACTAACATTTAACTGATACAATATACAGTATATATGTTAATAGCAGCACTATGTAAGAGATAGATTAAAACATCCTAATTGAATCAGTTTATGTCCAAGAAATTCCAAGATGTCACTTTTGAGATGATGTAATGAACACTACAACATCTTTCAACTTAACCCTCTCTTATGCCCCTAACCCTTCTTGCGTTAAATCCTTGAGTCCCCTGAGGAGCAATCACAGTTAGGATTGTCATTATAAGTAGTACTGTTTTCATTTATAAACTTAGTATAAAGATTTCATATTGATTTGTATATGTATTCACATGCTAATAATATATTGTAATTTAAGAGTAGCCTTGTTAGCCAGTAAACTTGTTAGATTTTATTATTTTAATGTTTAAACTGTTTAATTAGTTTAGTGCAAAACACAAAAAATACAAGACAAAATAAGTAAAAGTCCCCCTTCCAAGTACAATAACCTAGTCCACAAAGCTGTACATACCTATAGCAGTCCCAATTCTGAGACTTAATCTTTTAGAGGTTACCAACATGAACAGTATTGAGTAAATCATTAACAGACTATTTATCTTGTATAAATCAGATATCAGCTTAATATATTGTAGAAAATAACATAGTCTTATAGGAATACCTCATAGTTGTTCTCGAAAAAGCAATGATAATGCCTTTGACTTAAGCCTATTTGGTTTAATCGGATGAGAGAGGCATAAAACCAAAGGAGTAGAGGAAAAAGAAAGACGAATATAAAGCAGAAATTGATATAAGGAAAAGTATAAAAGGAGGAATAAAGTTGGGGACAAAGCGAGGCAGAGCAGAGGAAACAGGAAAGTGCAAGTGCAAGGGAGGCTCAATTGGGAAGAAGGATAAGGGGAAGGAGTAAGGGTGTGGAGAACATTGTTACGGGTTCAAATCTCAGTGACAATTCTGTGTCTATTATTACCCTTTTCAGTGAAAAAGGGTTAGGAAGTCAGGAGAGTCCTTGAGGAGTATCCAGGATTGTCAGACCTTAATAAATCTTTCTAAACTTTGTCTCCTCCATGAGACATATCTGTGAAAATTCTGTTTGCCATTCCTGTAAGGAGGGGGTATCTGTTGTTTTTCAATGTCTTGCATGGCACAGCATGTGCAGCAATGAGACAAAATCTCAATAGGCTACGTTTTTGTAATCCGACGGGGCCTGGTAGCATAGACAGAATAGCTATTTTAGCTGTTGGAGTGCTATTGCCTCCAGACATCTTGTCATGGGGGGAGAACACTCCTTCCCAAAAGTGTCTAATATGGGGAGCAGTCCTACCATATGTGGGTCAGTGTACCTTGTTCTGTTCCATAGCGCCAACATCTGGGGGAACATTTTATGCAGTTTCATTGGGTACAAATTCGACCTTGCTAAAATTTTGTAGTTTTTCTCTTGGGCGTATCCCGTAACAGATATATTGTGAATGAATAGGTATGCTTTTATTTTATCTTCTTTTAAAAAAGAAGCATTCAACTCTCCCAGGCCTTTAGGAAGTAGGGGTCAGGCCCTGTTGCTGAGTTGTTAATGAGACTATAAATAAGGGAGATGTCATGTGGGGGAGAATTCTTGGAGAAACAGCCTCTTGAAAGGAGTAGGAATATTTGGGGGTGACTGATGTCCCCTAGTCATCCTCACATTAATGAAGGATTTCAATTGCTCATATTCTAACCATGAGCGATTCAGGGGAGGGTAGTGTGAATTCAATACTCAGAAAGAGGGGGGTATTGCCTCTTTCAGGGTTGATGTATTTTTAAGTCCAAGCAGTTGTTCCAGCAAAGGAACTTGCTGTCTGTACACTCTGGTGGGAAATCTGGGTTATGAAACAGGGGAGCAAATAAACTATAGGGGTTCACAAGGGTTTGCCTGAATCTCAGCGGATCCAACGTCCTCAGCATTGCTTTCAGGAGCAAGCCTTGTGGGGCCAGTTCAGTACCTTCCCTTGAGTCAAACCACGGTAAGCTCCCAAGTGATACCGAGGAGTGACTCTGTTCTATCCCAAACCATTGATTCATGTGTATGTGGAATTGCGAATCCAGAAAGCAGGCCAGGACAAACTAGCTCCTCCAGCGGACTTGGAGTGTGTAAGAGTATGAATATTGATTCTAGGCTTTGTCCAGCTCCACACAAATCTGATGATGGCAGCTCTAATGGTTTTAAAAAGCCTAGCAGAGGAAGAATGGAATTGGTCTGATATATGTACAAAAATCTCAGCAGTATGTCCATTTTGATTGTATTTATTCTACCGAACCATGAGAGATATTTTTTATTGTACGTGTTTAAATCTTTAAGGGTCTTATTTAGAAGCAAGTGATAGTTTAGTTGGTATAATTTAGTAATTTATCCGTGGGGATAGAGATTCCTAGGTATTTGATAGCCTGATCCTGCCATTTAAAGGGGAAGGAGCACACTACTGTCTGCAACTCTCGTGCGTGCAAGGAGATATTTAAGGTTTCCGATTTTGAGTAGTTCACTTTGACGTTACTTCAGTCTCCAAAGCGTTCAAATCTTTTTAACAGAGAGGGCATCATAATTAGAGGTTGCGAGATGTACAACAATAGATCATCTGCATAAAAGCAGTCTTGTAGGTCTCATCCCCCAAGCACAGACTGTGGACACGGGGGCTATTCCTGAGTGCAATCGCAAGGTGTTCCATGATTATGACAAAAATTAACAGATGATAGGGAAGAAAATGGTGTGTCACAGTCCGCGCTGCCACGATCATCCACTCCAAAGAAAAACACGTGAAGATGGAACTACCAATGAAATATTTTATTTCCTCCTGCCTCCTACGCGTTTCGGTGAGGAAGGTGCCAGGAGGGCACCGAAACGCGTGGGAGTGGATGATCGTGGCAGCGCGGACTGTGACACACCATTTTCTTCCCTATCATCTGATGTATCTCCACACTTGTGTGGATGGTGGAAGTCCTGCAGCGGCTATCTGGTAATAATCATCTAAAACGCCTTCAAGCCAGTTGTGGGTTACACAACTGCCCCAGGTGAGTGAATCCCTGTTTTCACCACTTATACACTCAGTGCCACATTGATAGGGCACTATTGCGCCTCTTGTTCCCCCCTCCTTTTTTATCTTAAAAATTAACAGAGACAGGGGACACCCTTGCCCAATCCTATTCCAAACTTGGATGGGAGAGGAGAGAGAGCCATTCAATTTAATGTGAGCAGGAGTGCAGGTGTATAAAGCCATTACTTTCTTTAGAAAGTTTTGCTTCAAGCCTATCTGAGTTAGAGCAGCCCAATACGGTCAAATGCTTTAGCCATATCTGTTGACAACAGTCCCAAAGGTGTCAGAGAATGCTGTGATTCTGCCATAAAAGATAAGGTTTTCATGACATTATCCTGAGTCTCTCTACACTGTACTAAACCGACTTGGTCCGAGTGGATTATGGTTGGAAGGACCAATGACAATCTGTTAGCAAGCAGCTAATCAAATATCTTTATATCTATATTCAAAAGAGAAATGGGGCCATAATTTCACACTATGGTAGTATCCTTTCCTGGTTTGGGAATCACTATAATATGAGCCTCAACCGACTGTGAGGTGTAGGGGGTAGATGCTGATATTGAATTAAATACTATAGTAAGGAAAGGAACCAATTGTGATCTGAAGGATTTGTAGAATAGGGTCGAGAAGCCATCTGAGTCAGGGTATTTACCTGTTGGGGTGTTTTTAATTGCATCATCGATTTTCTCCTCTGAGAATTGTTCCTCCAATTGTGACATGCAGTCTTTTAAGTTTGGGATCGCAGTATCATAAACATATCTATTGATACGTTCCTGAAGCTGTTGTGGATCCAGACCTGATAATCTTACTTTTCTGTTATAGGGCTTAGTGTAGTATGAGTTCATGAGCGAAAAAATTTCTGTTGAGTTAAAGATGTCCTGTCCCTCTTTTTCTTGTAGGTGGGATATATGCATGGTCTGGGTGCGTGGGTGCAGCAATCGGGAAAGAGGGTGGCCAAATTTACCTGAGTAAATGTATAACACATTTTTAAACTTTTTCTATATCTTGGGCTAGGGTCACACTTAGGAGGTTGCATCTGTTTGACGGGTGTGTTACAGGATGCTTTTATTGTCCTTGCATTCACATGCATTTGTGCATTTATGTTGCCTTAATTAACAGATGCGTTAACGCATGGTACATGTATGTACTACGGTATGCATAAACGCATCCGTTAATGCATGGTATATACATGTACCATGTGTTAACGGATGCGTTGCCCATATACTCCCATGTTTAAAAAAGCATGCGTTTTTGCAAAAGCAGTGCACCAAAAAAGGCTGCAGACCGTGTTTTTTGGTGCACTTCCAAAAACATATAGCGTCAAATGCATTGCGCTTTTGCAATGCATTTATTGCATTGGAGTCTATGGGTGCATTAACGCATGCATTTTTCAACATTTGCACATGGAAATAACGCATGCTTTTAGCGGATGCATGACACAAGTGTGACCCTAGTGATTCATTTAATAGGGCTTTTAGGCGATCTCTGCAATTTGTCAATTCTACTAAAGTGTTAGGGGATATATCCCTTTTGTGAGCAGCTTCCAAGGATTGAACTTGTACAAGGAGTTCCGAGATTTTTTGAGCTTTCTCTTTTTAATACAAGACCCATGTTTAATTAGAACCCCCCCTCAGCATGCACTTGAGCAACTCCCACTGCAAGGCAAGGGGTGTAATATCATGTAGATTCACATCCAGAAATCCCTCTATTGTATTTTTTATTTCCGTGATGTAACTGAAGTATTTTAACAAATTATCATTCAGTCTCCACATCCAGTCTCTTTTGGGCCCGTCCGGTGGAGTAATTGTAACAAAAACAGGGGCATGATCCGACCACATGATGTTACCTATGGATGCCTGAGGCTGCCATGTCAAGGCATGCTGACTAATCAAAAAAAAGTTCATTCTACTGTATAATCTATGTGAATTTGAGAAGAAGGTGAAGTCTCTGTCCTGGGGGTGTACTACTTTTCAGACATCAATTAGGTGCAGATTAAGAAATTCGAGTTTCAAAACAGATAATTGTCATGTTGGGACCGCGCGCCTCCTGGATGTGGAGTCTAGTTGTGGGTTTAGAGTCAGGTGATTTTATTATTTTAACAGTACAAGCATGTTTCATGCCAGAAAGTGCAAAGTAAAAGAAATATTTTAGTACAGTACAAGATAGGGAACAAGTCAATCTGTAGATCATATTAAAAATGGTTGTCCAGAAATGATTAAAAATGGCTGATTTCTTTAATATAATGCGCCATCCCTACACATTTTGTGTAATATTGCAGCTCAGCTCCATATACGGTAAGTGAATGGCTCTATGCTGTAATACCACATGCAACCAGTAGACAGAGGTGGCACTGTTTTTAAAAAATGCAGTAAAGTTTTATTAATTCTGGATTTCCTCTTTAAAGGAGAATCCACATATTAACATTGATATTCTGCTCTTTACATATTCTGATTTTCCCTTTAACAGCTTTCAACTGAACGGAACATATTAACATTGATATTCTGCTCTTTACATATTCTGATTTTCCCTTTAACAGCTTTCAACTGAACGGAATATGTTTGCACATATATTTTGTAACTTTTCGAAAAGTCATACATGATTAATTTGACTAAACAGTAAATAAGAAATAAGGCACAAATTTAAGAAGTCATTCTTAGAACTACCATATTTTTCGGACTTGAAACGTACCGGACTACAAGACGTACACAGATTTTAGAGGTGGAAAATAGGGGAAAAAATAAAATAAAAAATGTGGTTATTATTAACTGTTATGGGGGTAATCTACTGCTGACACTGATATGGGGATAATGTCCCCATCCCTTGCCCCTTCCAGGTAATATATAGCCTCCCATCCTGGTATATAGCCTCCCATCCTAGTATATAGCAGCCATTCTGATACATAGCCTCCAATCCTGATATATAGCCTCCTATCCTGGTATATAGCCTTCAATCCTGATATATAGCCTCCCATCCTGGTATATATCCCCCATCCTTATATATAGTCTCCAATCCTGATATATAGCCTCCCTTCCAGGTATATAGCCTCCAAATCTGATATATAGCCTCCCATACTGGTATATAGCTTCCCATCCTGGTATATTGCCTCTATTCTCATATATAGCCCCCCATCCTGGGATATAGCACCCATCACTGTATATGGCCCTTCTGTTGCCGCACACAGTAAAATAATAAACGGTGTAACATACCTATCTGGCACTCACCTCCATCTCTCCCTCTGCAGCCACAGCAGCATCGATCTCTTCCTGTGGGTGCTGGCATCTTATCATGCAACCGGTACTGATGTCATTGCTGTACTGTGCTGGTCACGTGATCGGATGCCGACACACACAGGAAAAGATCGATGAGTCTGCGGCTGCAGAGAGAGAGATGGAAGAAAGCGCCAGTCAGGTAGGTATGTTACACCATTTATTATTTTAGTGTATGCGGCAGCAGGGGGGTCAGTATACTTAATAATACTGTAATATGCTCCACCACCGCTCAGCGCCAGCATCAGCACTGAGAGGTGATCGACAGCGGGATGCAGTGAATATTAAAGTAGGCTAATAAGCAGGGACATGTGACCTGAGTCCAAGCCAGCCTACTACAGTCGCTCCAGAGCCACCCCCTAAGGAATAGTACAGCAAAGCCCCATATACTTGGACCATAAGACGCACTCCCCAGTTTCCCCAACAATTTTGTGGAAAAAAAGTACATTTTATGGTCCAAAAAATATAGTATTTTTATTTTTTAGAAAAATTTGTATAGATAACGATGATCAGGGCCTAAGATACTGAAGCAAAAGTGGGGGATTTTAAAGCCTGTAAAATAAAAACAATGCACCAATCCTAATAAATTTAGAGTAATAAATTAATCAGAGTAAAATTTGGAGAAATTAAATTTATGATGTAAATTTTTATTGCTGAAAATCTAGAATCTCATAATAAAACCTTTGGTTAGATATTTATGTCTCCGTTCTGGATGGCGAGTCTTTTTCATCTATCTGTAAAACTGTGCTGTTGTGAAACATTAATATGCGCTGTTTTACTTATTTAGACAGCACTGATAATGTATAATTGATTCTGAAAGACCTCTTTTGACTACTTTCAGATTAATTGTGTAGAAAGGATCAACTGTCTGCTGTGCAAAATATAGAATTTGTGATGGTATAAATAATGCAAGCAGCATACCCATGGGACCACTGTGTAGCTTACATCTAACAGACTTCCATATCCATATTCAATGTTACTTTATTATTGAAAAAATAATAAATGGTCGTCTAAAGAAGTGACCTATATAATATCCCCATTCCTCTAACAAGTGAATAATAGGGTGATGATTTTGTGACATGCCATTAATACATTCTTATTATATATTTGATGATCAATTTTATAATAAATCACTTTTTAATTTCTTTTTATTTGTGTTGGGACTTCACATTTAATAGTTTTCTTACTATTGAGTTAAATTTGTAATGAAATATGCAGATAATTAGATTGTTTTATCCAGTTCCCATTGGGACTGTTTGACCGGAATCCTTGTGTTGCTCCGGTCATTTGGGTTGACTGTTTCTTCTTTACCATAATTACTTTGATTTACTCTCTTCTTTCTTTGCTTTAATATTGCATACAATTACATTGTAAAATTCAAAGGGTGAGTTATGAGGAATATTAATTTAGTATCTATTTTCCGTAGTCTGTTTTCAAAATTATAATTGTGCGGCCTGCATTTAACGCCTTCACAACATTTGACATACATGTCTTGTTTGGATAGGGGTTGCCGACTGATTATGTAGAGATGATAGTGTCCGGACAATTGCTCCCGGGAGCTCCAGCTGTCACCACCAGGGCCGTTCCCTGCACCAAATGTTGCGATCAATAGTGGGAACAGAATTTAGGAGGTTAAGGGTCCATTCTCATGATGCGTATTTCATTGTATTTTTGGTGCATATTTGGTGCAGATCTGCAGCAGATCCACACTAAGTTTGCAGCAACGTGTTATCTCAGCCATGTCTATGGATTTGTGGTGTCCTGTCCGCATGGTGCACTTTTTTCCTCAGCGGATCCGCTGTGTATTTGATTGCGAAAAAGTCTGCAGCATGTCAATTCTTGCTGCAGATTTTACCACGTTTATCACCCATAGACCCTCATGTTATCTTAAAATACACAGCAGATATGCAGGAGTGTCCACACGATGCATTTTTGTTGTGTATTGTGAATCAAATTTGCATTGAAATCGGTAGTGATAGTGTTGGGAGTGGGGAGCAAGATTTGACATCTTTTTTTCTCTTTTTTTTTAACCAAATTTTATTGAATCTTTATTGAAATAGACACAAATCACCTTCAAATACGCATCAAATCTACCAAAAACACATAGAAAATGCACCTTGTGAACACAGAAGGTTTGTGAGCATTTTTCTGACTGTAGGTGAAGATTTTGGAAGTCCAAAATCTGCAACAAAAATTTAGCATGCGAACAGGCCCCTAAAAGAGTGAATGTGCTCCCCTCTCCCACGCGATTGCCCCCCTGCGATGTAATCACAGGCTTCCGATCAATGCCATGGCAACTAAAGGTCAAATAATGATGTTCTGGTTTGGCAGATATGGTGGCCTGTTAAATCATGCAAAATCTAAGAGTACCTTTACACATCGCAACGTTGCATGCAATTTCAATTGCAACTTACTGGTTGCAGTGAAATCATGGATAAATTGTTCCATTTGTACACGGCAACAAAATAGAACAATGTGTCCATGATTTCACTGCAACCAGTAAGTTGCAAGTGAAATTGCATGCAATGTTGCGATGTGTAAAGGTACCCTAAAGGCCGCTTTACACGTCACGATATCGTAACGCAACTATGATAAAAAGTCACGTGGTAGGGGCGTTGCAGTCGATATCGTTCGTGCATTGTGTCGTGTGAATGGGCAAGGCAACTCAAAAACGATGCAACTACAATATCGTATTTGGATTGTGTATGCTCTTCAACCGTGCAATATTGGCTAGGCGATGTGGCAGGATTGTGCTGTGTGACTGCGCAACTACGATTTGGAGCACAACTTACCCTACTCACTCCAATGTTAATTGGTCGTTCCCTGAGTTGCTCAGACGCAGTGTACAAGAGGGGCGTATAACATTGTAGTTGCGTTGCCTGCCGATATCTCCCTGTGTAAGATCTCCTATACGATCTTGGACAAGTGCCAAAAACGTGCGCGGCTGCCGCGAAATCGTATGCAATATCGGAACGATATTGCGACATGTACAGCGGCCTTCAGAGTTGTTCTGTCAGTGTAAAATATTATATCAGCAGTCAGAGTAATGAAAGGTAATGTACCATATAGAGATTAAGAAAAAAAAATTACAAAAAAAATCAAGAACCAAAAAATTTAATAAATATTATACAATAAATTACATTTATTTATGTAAAAAAATAAAACAATAAAAAAAACACATATTTAGTATTGCCACACCCAGAACGACACGTTCTATAAAACTCTCACACTATTTAATACCTTCAGTGAACACTGTAAAAAAATAAAAAATAAATATGGCAAAAAAAGTTTCTTTTTCATCATACTGCCAGAAAAAAAGTGGATCAAAAGAGACTTGTAAATAAAAATCGAATCAATGAAAACAATGTTCCACAAAAAACAAGTCCCATATCAGCTCAGTCAGAAGTAAATAAAAACCTATAGCTCTTAGAATATAGCGATACAAGAACAATTTTTTTCTGTATATAATTAACTGTTTTTAGGCTAGGGTCACATTTATGGTTTTGTTTTCAAAACAGGATCTGGTTTCGCAGCCATAAGCTGAAATAGAAAAAGCGGATTGCACTTAATGCCATACGGTTATCGCATCCAGTTTTGCAGCCTGCGGTAAAAATCATGCAGGCTGCATTTTTTGGAGTGGTTGAAAAACCGGATCTGGTTTTTATACTGGGTGCCTATGGCAACCGGATCCGGTACCGCAAGGTACATGAATGTATCTTACGGTACTGGATCTGGTTTTAGGTGCCACAATTTTTTCTCATTGCAGATCTGCATCCATTACTGGATCCAGATCTGCAATGTAATGATAATTGTGACGACACACAGTAATACTGGATCCGGTAATGGATCCGGTTACAGGATTGTGAATTCCAAATGTGACCCCAGCCTTATTGTGTCAAATCGGCAAATCAAAATTGACAGAAATGTCATATTGCTGTAATTGTTCTGACCCAAAAAGTAAAGCTGTCCTATCAACTTTGCCACATGGTGAACAGTGTAAAAATCAAACAAAAATAAAGCCCTGACTTGATGTTTCATGTCTTTTCTGACTTAGAAAGCAATCACAATATTCTGTGCCCGAAAACAGCTAGAATAAAAATGTTAATTGATCACTCAAAAAGCAACCCTCACATAATTGTCAGCAGAAATATAGAAACATTAAAGCTCTCAAAATATGGTGAAGAGAAAACTTCTTCTTCTACTAAAAATGTTTTTAGTGTGTGAAAGTAGCCAAATATGAAAAGAAAATATACAAATCAGTTATTGCTGTATTTGCACCGACCAGAAGAATAAAGTCGTCTATTCATTTATACCACGTGGTAATTGCCATGAATAATTAAAAAAAAAGCAATTCTTAACCTGCTATTGATTGTTAATCCTTTGTCTCGAAGATCACAGTAAGGTTCGGTTCAAAATTATCCTGCACTTTACACTGAGCTCTTACATCGAGTCTCCCATGTAAATCTCTGAAATACGTGATTCAGACTGAACCCCAATGGAAGATTCACGATAATGAGGCAGAAGAAATCACCTTGGACTCAGTCTTTTTTATGATCTATCAGTGTCCATCTTTCCAGTGGAGCACAAAGCATGGTCAAATACAGCATAGGCCGGCTTCACACCACAATTTTTTGGGTCCGGGTCTGTCACGTGTGAACCAGACAGAATAGGAACCAATTTTGCCCTCCATGTATCCCTATGGTGCTGGATGACTGCTATTTGCCATATGGTTTTGTGTTTTTCTGGGAGGATCCGGTTCTTTTTGGTACCGGACACAAAATAGGAGTCTGCATCAATTTTTGTGGCCAGTGCCAAACACAAACAGAACTAGATCCTTCCGAATCCGGGGCGATCCGGCGCCCATAACATGGGAGTCTATGGATGCTGGATCCGGCAAAAAAATCGTACCGGTTCCCGGATGCCTGGTGCTGAAAGAGCGGCAGCTCTGCAATGCAGCCACGCTCATTCAGCATCATAGAGGGTGCAGCATGACAGAGCCGCCGCTGTAGTTTAGCACCTGGAGAGCTCCACGGCTGAAATTTCAGCACCGCAGGCAGCTTCCCTGCACCTGCGCTGCTGAAATTGGAGCACTGGACAGTGGCACCGATCCACAGAATCAGCATAGAGGGCATATTGCCCTCAGTTTCTGCACGTTCGGGGCTGTCAGGTTGTGTCAGGGGCTGTCAGGTTGTGTCCCCACCTATGGATCCAGTGTGAATATGACTGAGATGCTTCAGGATCTGGTCTGAACAAGGACCATCAGAAGCTAAAATCCTCAAAGTTCCAGCTCCAGGGTCACTTTTCTAGTACCATGAATGCTTCCCAAAGTTCTCCACTACTGACTGTAGTTTTGACTTCTTAACCTTTTGACATGAAATTAGTCTATTCTGAACTGATGGTGACATTTTCTAATAAATTATTGTGATAGAAGTCCATTTTCAGGGAGAGGTGTAAGTTATTTCTTTTCTTGCAATCCCAGCAAGTGCGAAAAATCATCTTTCTATTGTGAGGGACTCCTGACACTTGTTCATTGTTTTATCTCCACTAGTTCATGAATAGTCTTGACTCATTGTTTGATGCATTATAGTTGCTGTATTATGAATCTGACAGGATTCACGTGGCAGAGGCAAATATCTTGTACCAGAGGCATGGCATCCACAACGTTAAAGACAATAGTTACGGATCTCGGCAATGGTTGCCTGAAGTCCTGTTGAATTACGCAGTTCTGATTTGCCAGTTCCACACAGGTTTTTTAGATACTCTTAAAGATGCTATGGCTCTGCACATGCCACTTTGTTAATTGGGGAGAGACCATGGCTCATACTATTTGTATAGATTTGAGACGTTTAGAGAGACATTATGTAAGAGAGAAGGTCTCAGTCTTTTACCATTTGGACCAATTACCTGAGGCACAACCTATGAAAGTAGGAGCAGGAGAAGGCTGGATGCTGAAACATGGGTCGGAGTGAGTTTTTGGCTAGGGTCACATTAGCATCAGTCCTTAGACTGACGGACCCATTAAAAACGTAGCAATTCCCAGCCTGAGCACATAGCGTTATCAGAATGTAATGCTGTGATTAGGCTGTGTATTGATAGCTATGGTTACTGTTGTCATAGCGCAGCCGGCAGCTTCACTCACAAGGTCCGGATGTGCGCTATTGGTGAGTGGACAAGAAACGCGGTTTGTAGCATTTTCCTGTGCGCTCAGCAATAGCGCATATCGGGAATTTGGAGTGAAGCTGCCAGCTTCGCTATGAGAACAGTAACCATAGGAATCAATACACAGCCTAATCACAACGTTACATTCCGTTAAGGCTGTGGGCCCAGGCTACATTTTTAATGGGTCCGTCAGTCTAAGGGCTGATGCTAATGTCGAGCCCAAGCTTTGGGGTACTCGGGTATCAGGATGCAAGGATTAACGCTCCTGTTGTAACGGAGAGTGGTGGGCGAGCCTGATCCTGTGTCCTGGGCCTATCTTCAAAAAAGTTATATTTACAGGGGATTATATACAGTTTTGTTGTGACGCCACCTGTAGTTTCTGATGAGGTTTCACCAGCGCCGCCACAGCCCAACGGAGATAATTGGTAATGCAGCTAGTTGGTGAAGTCCTCCACAGGAAGGACTGGACCTCCGGGGCAGTGTTCCTGTATGGGAGCAAGTTCATCCAAGAGAGGATGCAGCAGACACAAGTTCACTTTTCTCCGGGTCATTTGCACCCTCAGTGTGTGCCTTCGTCCTCTGACCCCGTCTGTTCCTTTATCCTTCCATCGTGAAGCCTGATGACTTGAAATCTGTCCGACCTCCTTCCTTCTCTCATCCTTGCTCCCATCGGGTAACCCTCTGCTGGCTGGCCGCTCGCTCCTTTGGCAGTGCCTGGTACCATCTTTTAGTCTGCTCAGGTGCCCGGGAGAATTAAAGACTCCGCGGGACTCCGGATTCTCTGTGTTTCTTGAGTATCCCACAGGTGCGGGCTCCAGTGCCTGGTAAGCTGTCTGGGATGAGCTTCCTCAAGTTCCTCACTCCCTTCAGGCTGTCTGCTCCTGGAGAAGCTTTCTATATTTTTATACCCTCTCTTCTTCCTCCATCTCTTCCTCCAGGTCCCTCAGCCGAGAGACCCTAGCAGCCAAAACTTAGAGGCAAAGACCTCCTTGTTCCCCTAGAGGTGTTTTTATTCCCTCCCGGGTAACCTCCCACCATGTAAGCTAGTGTGGGAGTGCTGGTTTTGGGTACCACCCACCATCCTAGATTTCATCTGCAGCTGGAGTATCTGCACCTCTTTTACGGGTGCAGTACCCCTCTGTGACACCTGCATGGTGTGGAGCCACACTAATGTGACCCTAGCCTTTATGAGCTGTGCTGCAGATAGCCTGGCAGTAAGTTTTATATGCATACCCTTTTGTATTTTTGCACTGGTATCTATTTGACACCTATTCCTACTGCATATGTGGCGCCCCTGTGACTAGGACAGGCCTGACAGCACAGCTGACAGGAGGGAGCCCCATCTTTAAGTGGGGGCCCAGGACAGCAGGCAACGGGCAAGGACTGGTTGGAGCCAGCTGGTCGCGTTGAGGGAACACCGTCAACGCAGGAAGCCGAGGCAGATAGACGTTCAGCTCTATCTGCAGACTGACGAGCTGCAGGCCCATAAAAACCGGGTTGCTGACAGCACCAAAAGGTACCTCTCCCCTCAGGACCACAAGTAGATCCTAGACCACAGGAGTAACGGCTCGAGTCCTGGTGGCGTCTGAACCGGTAAAGGAGAACCGCGCCCCAGCGTGAGAGATCAGGGGTTGTCCCAGTACCCCCTTAGCCCTGGCTACATCATTTTCTGGTGTCTACAAACAGGATAGAACCAGCCTAGTGGAACCAGGTAAAGAGCGCCCAAAAAGACTTTATTAACTGTTTGTAAACTGCCATGCCGCCATTACAGAAATTGAGCTGCGCCACAGCGCGAGAAGAAAAGAGCAGGAAGATCAGCCCACCCCCCGTTCTGCCGAGGAGTGACGAAAGTGGTGGCGGGCTCCGGAAAAGCCCGAAAGGCTTGCCCATAAGATCTTCGTGGTGGGCGGGTCAAGAGATGTAAAGAGACTATGTGCTGGCACAGGGGCGTGCCTCGGACCCACAGCATACATGGGTCATCAAAGAGGCACCAAAGTGTCTCTCCGCCCCCCTTGCTATCAAACAACCAAGGGGGTGTGTCGAGAACCGTACCAGAGGATCCAGCGAGTATGGAGCCCCGAAGAGAGGAGACCGCCGAACTGGAAAGCCTGATCCGGTTCTCTGAAAAGCCCGACCTGACTGGGGAGGAGGACCGAGAGGAAGGAACAGCCGGCGGCCCAGAGGTGTTCTGGACCCCGCGAGTTATGGTGGGCCATTCACCTGGAACAGCAACAAAACCGGGTCTGTATGGAGATGAAGTGATGTGAATACCAGTATCCAGCCCCGCACTCCTGGCAACCCGTTGGGAGGCCCCAGTTCCAGGATGATATAAAAGGCAACGTCATCATCTACAAATGCTATGCAGGACCCCGGGGGCGGTATACGATCCGGGTTAGCAGAGGCAA
>JARQOC010000006.1:175332073-175393434 GCA_033576535.1 Allobates femoralis | reverse complement strand
ACAATCTACACACAGGACTGATCCCAGGAGCTGACAATCTACACACAGGAGTGATCCCAGGAGCTAACAATCTACACACAGGACTGATCCCAGGAGCTGACAGTCTACACACAGGAGTTATCCCAGGAGCTGACAATCTACACACAGGACTAAACCCAGGAGCTGACAATCTACACACAGGAGTGATCCCAGGAGCTGACAATCTACACACAGGACTGATCCCAGGAGCTGACAATCTACACACAGGAGTGATCCCAGGAGCTGACAATCTACACACAGGAGTGATCCCAGGAGCTGACAATCTACACACAGGACTGATCCCAGGAGCTGACAATCTACACACAGGAGTGATCCCAGGAGCTGACAATCTACACACAGGAGTGATCCCAGGAGCTGACAATCTACACACAGGACTGATCCCAGGAGCTGACAATCTACACACAGGACTTATCCCAGGAGCTGACAATCTACACACAGGAGTGATCCCAGGAGCTGACAGTCTACACACAGGAGTGATCCCAGGAGCTGACAATCTACACACAGGACTGAACCCAGGAGCTGACAATCTACACACAGGAGTGATCCCAGGAGCTGACAATCTACACACAGGACTGATCCCAGGAGCTGACAATCTACACACAGGAGTGATCCCAGGAGCTGACAATCTACACACAGGACTGATCCCAGGAGCTGACAATCTACATACAGGAGTGATCCCAGGAGCTGACAATCTACACACAGGACTGATCCCTGATCCCAGGAGCTGACAGTCTACACACAGGACTGATCCCTGGAGCTGACAATCTACACACAGGACTGATCCCAGGAGCTGACAATCTGCACACAGGAGTGATCCCTGATCCCAGGAGCTGACAATCTACACACAGGACTGATCCCAGGAGCTGACAGTCTACACACAGGACTGATCCCAGGAGCTGACAGTCTACACACAGGAGTGATCCCAGGAGCTGACAATCTACACACAGGAGTGATCCCAGGAGCTGACAGTCTACACACAGGACTGATCCCAGGAGCTGACAATCTACACACATGACTGATCCCAGGAGCTGACAATCTACACACACACGACTGATCCCAGGAGCTGACAATCTACATACAGGAGTGATCCCAGGAGCTGACAATCTACACACAGGACTGATCCCTGATCCCAGGAGCTGACAGTCTACACACAGGAGTGATCCCAGGAGCTGACAGTCTACACACAGGAGTGATCCCAGGAGCTGACAGTCTACACACAGGAGTGATCCCAGGAGCTGTCTCTCTACACTGTCCCTCTCATGTCTCTCTACACTCTGTCCCTCTCATGTCTCTCTACACTCTGTCCCTCTCATGTCTCTCTACACTCTGTCCCTCTCATGTCTCTCTACACTCTGTCCCTCTCATGTCTCTCTACACTCTGTCCCTCTCATGTCTCTCTACACTCTCTGTAATGCGTGTATACTCTGTCTATACTGTGTGTATAATATGTGTAATCTCTGCATACTGTCTGTCTATACAATCTCTCATGTATGTATATACTGTGTGCTTCTCTCCTCACCCCTCCACTACTGAGCCGCTTCTCTCCTCACCCCTCCACCACTGACCCGCTTCTCTCCTCAACCCTACACCACTGAGCTGCTTCTCTCCTTACCCCTCCACCACTAAGCCGCTTTTCTCCTCACCCCTCCACCACTGACCCGCTTCTCCTCACCCCTCCACCACAGACACCCATCTCTCCTCACCCCTCCACCACTGAGCCGCATCTCTCATCACCCCTCCACCACTGAGCCGCATCTCTCCTCACTCCTCCACCACAGACACCCATCTCTCCTCACCCCTCCACCACTGAACCGCATCTCTCCTCACCCCTCCAACACTGAGCCGCATCTCCCCTCACCCCTCCACCACAGAGCCGCATCTCTCCTCACCCCTCCACCACAGAGCCGCATCTCTCCTCACCCCTCCACCACAGACCCGCATCTCTCCTTACCCCTCCACCACAGAGCCGCATCTCTCCTCACCCCTCCACCACAGAGCCGCATCTCTCCTCACCCCTCCACCACAGAGCCGCCTCGATACTCTGCTACCCACAGAGCCGCCTCGATACTCTGCTACCCACAGAGCCGCCTCGATACTCTGCTACCCACAGAGCCGCCTCGATACTCTGCTAGCCACACAGCCGCCACTATACTCTGCTACCCACACAGCCGCCTGTATACTCTGCTACCCACAGAGCCGCCTCTATATTCTGCTATCCACAGAGCCGCCTCTATACTCTGCTACCCACAGAGCCGCCTCGATACTCTGCTACCCACACAGCCGCCTGTATACTCTGCTACCCACAGAGCCGCCTCTATATTCTGCTATCCACAGAGCCGCCTCTATACTCTGCTACCCACAGAGCCGCCTCGATACTCTGCTACACACACAGCCGCCTCGATACTCTGCTACCCACACAGCCGCCTCGATACTCTGCTACCCACACAGCCGCCTCGATACTCTGCTACCCACACAGCCGCCTCGATACTCTGCTACCCACACAGCCGCCTCCATGCTCTACTACCCACTGACCCGCCTCTATACTCTGCTACCCACAGAGCCGCCTCTATACTCTGCTACCCACAGAGCCGCCTGTATACTCTGATACCCACTGACCCGCCTGTATACACACGATTCATTTCACCGCGCTCCCGATGCAATTGCATCGGGCCTTTTTACTAGTATATATATATTGTACAGTTGAAACTAGGAATTTACGTACACTTTATAAAAAGATGCATATGCATGTTTTTCTCTCTATCTGAAATTAATGTTCACACATTAGGTATTTGCTGCATATTTTTACGTGAGTGCTCTTGCAGTTTTGTAGCCAAAACCAGGAGTGGCTGGTTAAAACCAGCAGTGGGTGATTAAATACAGAAGTGGAGCACTAGTTTTTATTAGACTTTTCCTCTGATTGTTTCACTCCTGGTTTTAGCTACAAAAACTGCAACAGTACTCTCGTAAAAATATGCAGCAAATACGCAGCATGTGAACGCACACTTAATAAACCTTTCCTGTTTTCGGTCAATTAGGATCACCATAATTAATAATATTTACCAAATTCCAGAACAATGAGAGAGAATGTTTTAAGGCATTATTATTACTTTCTACAAAGTCAAAAGTATTTGGTAACATTGCCCTTGCACTGGAGGACTTGCACTTGGGTCAAACATTTTGGATAACCTTCCACAAGCTTTACACAATAGTTGGTAGGAATTTGGGCCCATTACTCCTGAAAGAACTGATGTAAATGAGCCATGTCTGTAGGTCACCTTGATCACACCTGTCTTTCCAGATTTCCCCAAAATTTTCAATAGGATTGAGATCAGAGCTTTGTGATGGTCACTCCAAAACATTGACTTTGTTATCCTTAAGTTACTTTGTAACCAGTTTGGCAGTAGGCTTCAGGTAATTGTCCATTTGGAAAAGCCATTTCCGCCCAAGCCTTAACTTCCTGGCTTATGTCTTGAGATGTTACTTCAGTATTTCCACATAATCTTCTTCCCTCATGATGCCATCTATTTTGTGAAGTTCACCAGTCCCTCCTGCAGCAAAACAACCCTACATCATGATGCTGCCACCTCTGTGTTTCACAGTTGGGATGGTGTTCTTAGGCTTCCCAGTGTGGTGATGTGGCCCCTGTCTAGGTGCATCACACAGGTTATCAGTACAGGTCTCTGTTTACATGGACCGGTTTTCCAGTTTGTGTGTGCTGTGTACAGTGGGTTAACAGCTGAAGAGTTTCCATGCGCTGAGAAAACAGCTGAGTGTGAGTGTTGAAGATCTGCAAGATTCATGAGCCTAATGAGCGGCTGAACCTGTGTGTATGAGTGCTTTGCTGGGCTAAACCAGAATGGTGCACAGGGGGTTAATCACATCTCAGATGTGTGTGTGAGTGAGATGTGCTGATTAACTCACTAGGTTGCAGCTGTGGGTGAGGCAGCCTGATAAGAACCTGCCAGGTGTCTGAGTGAGAGAGGACGATGGGAATCAGAGCAGTCCAGACCACTGCCATGTGAGGATATGCTGGAAGTGAACTGTCCCCGGTGGGGGAAGTGAATGGAGCCTGCCAGCTCCATGCCGGTGGCACAAAGATGCGTGCATGCCAGCCAGTGTTCAGGACTGAGGACGGCTCAAGGGCCAGGCGGTCATATGTGTGATGAGGACCGAGGATGGCTCAAGGGCCAGGCGGTCAGATGTGCGTTATGAGACCCCGAGTACGGCTCAAGGGCCAGGCGGTCACAGCCGACTTTGGGACTGATTGAGTGAGTCATGATATGGTCCCGTTGATCCAGATGCGAGTGTCCCGGATCCCAGTGGATCCGTGGTGGTCTTGTGTGTATTGAGTGACAGGGTTCCTGTTACTATTGTGGGCCCTGAGTATGTAGCATATTGGTTTATGTAAAAATGCCTTGAATGCTGTGTCATGCGTGAGTCATAATGGTTCATGAAAAAGTGCCATGTTTGATGACTCGTGTGCAATACGATGGGGAATGATCCCTGTCAGGGTGTTAGGCGGAGGTAACCGCAATTGGGACCGACAATAAGTCATGATATGGTCCCGTTGATTCTCATGCGAATGTCCTGTAATGTAATGTAATGTAATGTCATGTGATGTACTAATGTGGAAGTTATGTCATATGAAAATGTAAATACGGTGTTTTGTTTATGTTAGGAAAGAGGTTTTTGACAGAAAAACAATAAATCCGCGGGTTATGTTCCGTTGAAATGTAGTCGCTGATGTCATTTTCCCCATGCCAAGCGGGTTCCCCTGGGGCGCTACCTCATGGGCGCTACCTCACACCAGCTACTCCCTTTTACCTCCAAATGAAACGATGGCCTTTATGACCAAACAGTTAAATTTTAGTTTTGTCAGGTCACAGGACATGCCTTCAAAAATGTATATCTTTACTCCTGTATGCATTTGCAAACTTTAATTTGGTTTCTTTATGTTTCTTTTGGAGTAATGGCTTCTTACTGGCAGAGTGGCCTTTTTAATTATGTAAATACATTGCTCGTTTTACTGTGAATAATGACACAATCTTACCAGCTTCTGACATTATCTTCACATGTTCACATCTTTTGCTTTTGTTCTTGGGTTGCTGTGCACATTTCAAACCAAAACCCATTCTTATCTGGCACTCAGAACCCATCTACTTCCTGAGCAGTATGAGGGCTGGACATTCCCATCTTGGTTGTACATGCCTATATTTGTTTGTATAGATGAACGAGGCACCTTCAGATATCTGGAAATTGCACCTAAGGATGAGCCAGACTTGTTCAAGTCCACAATTCTATCTCTGATATCTTGACTGATTTTGTTTAGACTTTCCTATTATGCAACACAAAGAAGCAGTGTGTTTCAGGTGTACATTAAAATACTTCCACAGGTGTGTCTCTAATTAACTCATTTGTTACCAGTAAAAGTATTAGAAGCTTCCAAACACAGGACATCATAATATGGGCTTTCCTAAATTGTTTAAAGGCATAGTAATCTTAGTGTATGCAAACCTTTGACTTTTCAGAAAGTAATAAAAATTCCTTACAGCATTCTCTCTCTCTCTGATTATTCTGGCATTTGGCAAATGTAAATAATTATAGTAATCCTACTTGACCTAAAACAGGAAAGGTTTATTCTGACTTGATGTAAGATAGTGAGAAAAACTTGCATGTGTGTCTTTTTATATAGTGTAGGTAAATTCTTGTTTCAACTGTATAAACCAGGAAGGGGCTCAAGATGGGGGACATATATACCAGAATGAGGGACATATGTACAAGAAAGGGTCAAAGGATGCTGGACATATATATTAGGATTTGGGATATATGCAGTTGAAACCACAATCTCAATCCTATTGAATATTTATAGGCAAAGCTGAAAAGGCAGGTGCAAGAAAGACGACCTACAAACATGGCTTAGTAAGGCCAGTGCTGTCAGGAGGAATGCACCCAAATTTATTGTGAGAAGCTTGTGGAAGGATATCCAAAACATTTGACACAAGTCATCCAGTTTAAGGGCAATAGTGCCAAATACTAATGAAATGTATGTAAACTTTTGACTTTGCAGAAAGTAATAAAAATGCAATAAAATATTCTCACTCTCTCTCTCATTTTCTGGCATTTGGCAAATATTAATAATTATTGTAGTCCTAATTGAATTAAAATGGGAAATGTGTATTCTGATTTGATATCAGATAGTGAGAAAAACATGAATGTGTGTCTTTTTATATATTGTATGTAACTGTCTGGCTTCACCTGAATACCAGAATGGAAATATATATTTGAAGATGGGGAAAATTACAATATAATAAAGGGGGAGGGCAACATGTATATTTTTACAGCAAGGGCGAGGAACTCCAGTCCTTAATGGCTGCAAACAGTGCAGGTTTTTAGGATTTCCTTAGCATTTCATAGATGTTGGAATCCTCACCTGTGAAGGTGATTATTTTATCACCTGTGCAATACTAAGGAAATCCCAAAAATCTGCTCTGCTTGCAGCCCTTGAGGACTGGAGTTCCACACCCCTGCTTTACAGGATCTAAAATGCTTCAAAGGGCCATACATCTGACCAGTGTGTGGGGGAAGGGGGAGATCCTAATTTTGCATCAGAGCCTATTGGACTCTACTTATGCCACTGTTAGGTGGCCTCTACAGATTGCATATAGTCTTTAAAGGTACCGTTACACACAGAGATGTATTGCTTGTTACTCACTGGTTGCAGTGAAATCATGGACACATTGTTCCATTTTGTTGCTGTGTACAAATGGAACAATGTGTCCATGGTCCATTGTTCCATTTTGTTGGTTGCTGTGTACAAATGGAACAATGTGTCCATGATTTCACTGCAACCAGTGTGTTGCAAGCAATATATCGCTGTGTGTACCGGTACTTTAAAAGAATCAAAGAATAATGTACAGTTTACCATTTTATTTATTGAATAAATCGTAGTAAACTGGCAAAGTCACCTGAGAATTGCACACACAAAGCTTGCCATTTATTTTCTCTACTAAAAAGGAAAGATATTAGAATGATTCTTGTTGTTCATTCACAAAACATCACTCCCAACTGTTCGTTTCACCAAAAGCTATATTTTCTCTTAGGTGCATTGTATCTCATTTCACTGCTCTGACTCTCAAAAGACCTCAAGGTTCAATTACAACTGCAGATATAATCAATACTGATTTTCCTCTACAATAAAAAACAATACATTCTGAAGCTGATTCTTGCAGGCAGCACCGGCTTCATAGTCTTTACTGTGTATCTCTGATATTATGCTTTGATATTAAACCTGTAGTTCTGTTTCCATACACTAAAGCAAAAACTTGGGGGTGGATCAAAATATGCAATTACCGTATATACTCGTGTATAAGCCGACCCGTGTATAAGCCGACCCCCCTACTTTTGCCCCCAAAATCTGGAAAAACCTATTGACTCATGTATAAGCCGAGGGTGGACCCCAGCACAGGTATACAGCCCCCAGCAGTGTGGTATACAGTCCCCCCAGTGGTAGTATACAGCAGCCCCAGTGGTAGTATACAGATTCCCCAGCAGCCCCAGTGGTAGTATACAGATTCCCCAGCAGCCCCAGTGGTAGTATACAGGAGCCCCAGCAGCCCCAGTGGTAGTATACAGATTCACCAGCAGCCCCAGTGGTAGTATACAGGAGCCCCAGCAGCCCCAGTGGTAGTATACAGCAGCCCCAGTGGTAGTATACAGGAGCCCCAGCAGCCCCAGTGGTAGTATACAGGAGCCCCAGCAGCCCCAGTGGTAGTATACAGGAGCCCCAGCAGCCCCAGTGGAAGTATACAGGAGCCCCAGCAGCCCCAGTGGTAGTATACAGCAGCCCCAGTGGTAGTATACAGGAGCCCAGCAGCCCCAGTGGTAGTATACAGCAGCCCCAGTGGTATACAGCAGGCCCCCAGGGGTACATATAGCAGCCCCCAGGGGGTACCCAGCAGCCCCCTGGGGGTACCAACAGCCCCCAGGGGGTACCAACAGCCCCCTGGGGGTACCCAGCAGCCCCCTGGGGGTACCAACAGCCCCCTGGGGGTACCAACAGCCCCCAGGGGGTACCCAGCAGCCCCCTGGGGGTACCAACAGCCCCCTGGGGGTACCAACAGCCCCCAGGGGGTACCAACAGCCCCCAGGGGGTACCCAGCAGCCCCTGGGGGTACCAGCAGCCCCCTGGGGGTACCAACAGCCCCCAGGGGGTACCAACAGCCTCCAGGGGGTACCCAGCAGCCCCCTGGGGGTACCAACAGCCCCCTGGGGGTACCAACAGCCCCCAGGGGGTACCAACAGCCCCCAGGGGGTACCCAGCAGCCCCCTGGGGGTACCAACAGCCCCTTGGGAGTACCAACAGCCCCCAGGGGGTACCAACAGCCCCCTGGGGGTACCAACAGCCCCCAGGGGGTACCCAGCAGCCCCCTGGGGGTACCAACAGCCCCCAAAAGCTGGCACTGTCCCCCCTTGTAAGGCCTCCCCCCCGCTGCTTATACATTACCATCCCGGTGTTCTGATCGGCGCCGCTCCTCGGTGCTTCTTCTTCATCCTCCCGTCCTCGCTCGCTGCATCCAGGATCTCTGACGGTCGCGGGATGACGTCATATCGCTGCGACACCCGGAGAACCCGGATGGATGCAGCGAGCGCGGACGGGAGGATGAAGATGCAGCACCGAGGAGCGGCGCCGATCAGAACACCGGGATGGTAATGTATAAGCAGCGGGGGGGGGGGCCCTTACAAGGGGGGACAGTGCCAGCTTTTGGGGGGGCCATATGCACTGCTTCCCCCTGCCGCTGATTGACAGGGGGAAGCAGTGCATATATAATGAGCGGCCCCACGTGACGGGGCCGCTCATACAGCAGCCCCCCCCGCCTCCTCCAGCCTCCACAGCCCCCGGGACACAGCCCCCCCGTATATGACTCGTGTATAAGCCGAGGGGGGGACTTTTCAGCCCAAATTGTGGGCTGAAAAACTCGGCTTATACACGAGAATATACGGTAGATTATTTAGAGCAGCAATGAAGTTCAGTTTGTCATTACAGAGGTTGTTTGTATCTGTAAGAAAAAAAGCTTTTAAAATTCTTTGTTTCAATTTTTTTATTGATGATAATTAAAGAGGTTTTCCGCTGGTAATGTGACCCCCTTTCTTTTGTCCTAATTGTTTTAACTAAAACTTTCCCAATATACTTCAGCTAACTACCCTGCTCCTATAAGCTTATTTTTCTGAGACTTGTAAATACCTTTATTTTTTCTATCATTAATCCTCTCAGTCTGGAGACCAGAATTGAACAAACGGAGCAGGGCACGCCACTAGTGGGGGTGGGCCTTCATGTCTCTGAGTGACAGTAGTCTTGGCACGCATGCACAGATGAGACTTCCTACACCACTGTCCTGGCTTGGATCAGCTGCTGCACAAGGCACGGTTGCTGAGTGCTCACTTCTACCATTCTCACAACATCTAGGAACAAAGGAGACAAAAAGAGGCTCAAATGGGTCTTATGGTTTGTGTGAGATCATCTGCTCGAAGATATACATGCTCACCTGGTCAAGTTGTGTAGACCCACAACCGGTATGCTTGCGTGGACAGCTGCCGCTGGATCTGTACCACCATGTGCAAAACGGTGGTGTATCAGAGACAATCAGACAGATGGTGTTTGAATGATGCTGTCGTGATGAATGAAAGGACCACACAACTTCTTAAGGATGCTGCTTTATTCCCTATGCATTTCAGTGCTGTCCCAGCAATGTATCCCTGAGGAAGGTGCTGGGCAGCACTGAAATGCATAGGGAATAAAGTAGCAGTATCATTAAGAAGTTGTGTGGTCCTTTCATTCATGACGACAGCAGCGGGGATAATTCAAGCACAATCTGTCTGATTGTCTCTGATACATTCTCACACCATGGCTCCTTGACTAGCATCACTACAGAGGTCTTTCGGACAACTGGTTAATCATTTTATATGTGATGTGCCATCACGATCGATTTCCACTCTGCACATATTGCAATGACTGTGGCAGCAGCAACAAGCCCTGTCACAGTACGTCATGATGCATACAGGGACTCAAAATAAGGTGAATGTTGTGCAAATGATGCTTCCATAGTGGGCACAGAACAAGGGCCTCTGCACCTTTCTGCACATTTTCGAAATGGCTACTGATATGGTTAGTGCTGATGATGCTATCATCAGCATCACTTTTCCGGTCATCTACATGCTAGAGCAAACTTTGAAAAGTTTGTGGGATGAGGTAGAGATACCACAGGAAGAGGATGAGGAGGAAGAGAAGAATGTGTAAAGGATATCAATATCTCAAAGGTCCGGGTTGTCGTCACACAGCTGCGTGGCATGGCAGGGTGGACTATAGCAGCAAAGAGGAGCTCATGGGACCAGACACAGTGGTAGTAAAGGTGCAGGAGCTGTGGAACAATTGGAGTAGCACGAAGATGAAGAGGCGATGGGCACAGAACAGTCAGAAGATGAGGAAGAAATTATTCCCCTTTCTGTTGTCTGAGGTGGGTGGGAGAGGACCGATGAAGGAAGCTTGATTTTTATGCTGCCACCAACACAACAAGGACTTGGGCATCATGGCCTCAGGTACATGAGCGCCTATTTGCTGCACTATATGCAAGATGATGCCCGTGTCATTATGATTCAATTTAGCAATGACTACTAGGTTGGCACACTGCTGTATCTGCGGTACAAGAGTAAATATAGCTGGATGCTTCCTGCTTTGGGCAGGGACATGCGCAAGTTGAAGTATCGAAAAAAGTTGGTACACAATCCATTGACTTTTTTCCCCAACACATCAGTGTAGGACACAGTATACATTGCAGATCTACAACTCCAACCCTGGAGATGTCGAGTCCTCATTTGGACCCTTTTGCATTTTGGACTTCAAAAATAGAGGTGCGGCCTGAAATCACCAGTCATGCCTTGGAGATGTTATCATGCCCGGCAGCCAGCGTTCTCTCAGAACGTGTCTTCAGCACTGCTGGTGGTATCCTAAAGGATAAGCATATCTGGCTGTGCCCAGAAAGTGTAGATCACCTAACTTTCATAATAATGAACAAGTCATGGATCTCCAAAGACTTTTCCACCCCAATGGCAGACTGGGCAGAGTAGACGATGTTAAACCTTTTAGTATGCTGCATTCACCTCACTACTATTTAATTTTTTATTCTGGGTCAATTGATGCTACTTTTGGTGGTATCTGCCCTTTTTTTTAAATGTGGAGACTCTTCTCGGGGTCTCCTTGGCTGTTCCCTGAATTAACCAGGGCTTTGTGAGCACCATGCCTACACTTGTTACTCATCCACCATTACTAAAGAATCTTTAAATGCTATGCCAACCTCTGATCTAGGACCTGTGCCATGCTTGCAGGCTGCAGCGGCAAACTGGGCAGAGTAGACGATGTTATACTTTTTAGTGTGCTGCATTCATCTCGCTATTATACAATTTTTATTCTGCGTTAATTGATGGCACTTTGCTGGTATCTGTCCCAAATTTTTGAAATGTGGAGACTTATTGGGGTGTCTTTTCTGTGTGTTTTGTGAATTTAGCAGGACTTTCTGAGTACTATGCCTACACCTGTCACTCATCTCTCTGTTCCTGATCAATGTTAAAGCATGAAATACCGGGTCAGGCCTTGTCCCATGCATACATACTGCACAATGTTGAGAATTTTAACTCTGGAGAATAGATGTCTTTAATTTGAGCTGTTTTGTCAGCTTTTCTTCTCCTTTGACGGTGTATTTTAGGTCCTTGATTTTGCCTACCATTCATTTGAATGGGGTTCGGACGTTTGGGGAACTGTTTGCTGTTCTAATTGGGAAACATATGCCAGTTCATCAAACCGAACCCAAACTTAAAAAGATTCGCTCATCTCTAATGTTGACCCCTCAAAAATAGTCTAGTTGAAATTATGGTAGAGGGTAAGGGAAAAGTCAATCTGTTACATACCTTTTCTCTGCTAACAATTTGAGCTAATTTTCCATTCAAATTGTTAGTGGACACCATGTAGCCTTTGGAGAGCCCCTGTGTGCCTAAACATTGGAGCTCCCGCACAAGTCACCCCATTTTGGAAACTAGACCCTCCAGGGAACTTATCTAGATGGGTGGTGACCACTTTCAACCCCCAGATGTTTTACAAATTGATCCATAATAATGAAAAAGTACTTTTTTTTCACAAAGATTTTCTTTTAGCCTAACTTTTTTCATTTTTACATAGGCAAAAGGATAAAATGCATCCTAACATTTGTTGGTCAATTTCTCCTGAGTACACCGATACCTCATATGTGGTCATAAACCATTGTTTGGGCGCACGGCAGGGCTCAGAAGTGAAGCAGCGCCATTTCACTTTTTGAATGGGTAATTTGCTCAAAAAGTCAAATTGCACTCCTTCCCTTCTGAGCCCTGCCGTGCGCCCAAACAGTAGTTTATGACCACATATAAGGTATCGGTGTACTCAGGAGAAATTGCCCAACAAATTTTAGGATCCATTTTAACCTGTTGCCCATGTGAAAATGAAAGAATTGAGGCTAAAAGAACATTTTTGTTAGAAAAGTTAAAATGTTCATTTTTTCCTTCCATGTTGCTTTAGTTCCTGTGAAGCACCTGAAGTGTTAATAATCTTCTTGAATGTAGTTTTGAGTAGCTTCAGGGGTGCAGTTTTTGGAATGGTGTCACTTTTGGGAGTTTTCTGTCATGTACACCCCTCAATGGGACTTCAAGTGTGATGTGGTCACTAAAAAAATGGTTTTGTAAATTTTGCTGGAAAAATGAAAAATTGCTGATGAACTTTGAACCCTTATAACTTCCCACCCCAAAAAATTTTTTGTTTCAAAAATTGTGCTGATGTAAAGTAGACATGTGGGAAATGTTATTTATTAACTATTTTGTGGCACATAACTCTCTGGTTTTGCAGAATAAAAATTAAAATTTTAAAATTGCAAAATTTCCAAACTTTTTGCCAAATTTTTGATTTTTTTCACAAATAAACGCAAAAATTATCGACCTAAATTTACCACTAACTTGAAGCCCAATATGTCACGAAAGAAAACAATCTCATAATCGCTAGCATCCGTTGAAGTGTTCCAGAGTTATTACCTCATAAAGGGACACTGGTCAGAATTGACAAAAATGCAAGGTCTTTAGGGTCAAAATAGGCTGGGTCATGAAGGGGTTAAATGTTGCCTGCCTAACCCAGCTGGACCTATGGCATTGCCTCAAAATGACTAAAGTAGACAGATCAGATGGCATACACCCCTGAGTACTGCAGGAGTTAATTAACATGATAGAAAGCCCATTATTTTCAATACTCAAAGATTCCAATTTTAACAGTATTTAAATCACATAACAGGCACATAAAAATGTGGTGACTCAACATTAACATGGGTTCCTAAGGTATTCATTCACAAATTAACTTAATCAATTTTTATAAGGAGGTAAGTTACAGACTGAAACAAAGAAAGGCTGTGGATGTTGTCTATCTGGAAATGTCAAAGACGTTTAACCTCTAGACGACAGCCTTACGTCTACAGACGTCGGAAAAAAAGGGTACTAAAGCCTAGCCGACGTCTGTAGACGTTGGCAGGAAAAAGCTCTATAGCGCCGCCCCTGGAGCTAATACCTCTAGGGTGTCAGCGTACCGATTGTAGCTGACACCCTAGAGATTAGTAATTAGCTGTTTTTGTACCCGCACCTGTAATGTGATGACCGGTAAACACCGTTTACCGGTCACCACATTACAAAAGTGAAAGTGCTCTGTAAAAAATGCTTTCACTTTGATCCGACACGAAAACACATGTCGGATCAAAGTGATCCATTAACCCCTAAGGCCCCTAAGACCCCTCGAGCCCCCCCGGGCCCCCACACCTCCATAAACCCCGTACCAAACAAAAATGGCGGCGGTGCGCTGCCTTCCCTGTATCTCCATGCAGCCTGACATGTCACACATGTCAGGCTGCATGGGAATGTCCTCCCCCGGTGCTCCCTAGTCCCCCTGCAGGGATCCCCCAGCCTCCGGGCATCCCCCGGCCTCCGGGCACCGGGCATCCCCCGGCCTCCGGGCACCGGGCATCCTCCGGGCACCGGGCATCCCCCGGCCTCCGGGCACCGGGCATCCTCCGGGCACCGGGCATCCCCCGGCCTCCGGGCACCGGGCATCCTCCGGGCACCGGGCATCCCCCGGCCTCCGGGCACCGGGCACAAGGCCGGTGCCTTTTCTCCAGAGGCCCCGCCGCCTCTAAACTCTTTGTAGGGCCCCCCCAGCCCCAGTAAATCCCCCCTCACCACTCTTACCTACCAACGATCCTGATTCCGGTCCCGCGGTCCTCCGGTCCTGGGGGCTTCTCCTGCCGGCGGCTCCTGCTTCTGTCTCCTCCGGTGCTCGCCTCCTCTGTGCGCGCACCCTGGTGTGCGCGCACGCGTGCACCGCTGTTAACCCCTGCTGTGCGGCCCAGGGAATGACAGGTCATGAACTCAGTGAGTTCATGACCTGTCAGAATCCTCGGTCACAAGGGGTTAAGTGTGCTATTCATGGTGGTCTCCACATCAGATCACCATCAGTGGTGATCTATCAGGATCCTGGGATCCCATAGGGATCCTGGGATCCTGGGATCACCACTGATGGTGATCTGATGTGGAGATCACCATGAAGAGCACAGTTAACAAGGGGTTAAGTGTGCTGTTCATGGTGGTCTCCACATCAGATCACCATCAGTGGTGATCTATCAGGATCCTGGGATCCCATAGGGATCCTGGGATCACCACTGATGGTGATCTGATGTGGAGATCACCATGAAGAGCACAGTTAACAAGGGGTTAAGTGTGCTGTTCATGGTGGTCTCCACATCAGATCACCATCAGTGGTGATCTATCAGGATCCTGGGATCCCATAGGGATCCTGGGATCCTGGGATCACCACTGATGGTGATCTGATGTGGAGATCACCATGAAGAGCACAGTTAACAAGGGGTTAAGTGTGCTGTTCATGGTGGTCTCCACATCAGATCACCATCAGTGGTGATCTATCAGGATCCTGGGATCCCATAGGGATCCTGGGATCCTGGGATCACCACTGATGGTGATCTGACATGGAGACCACCATGAACAGCACACTTAACCCCTTGTTAACTGTGCTCTTCATGGTGATCTCCATATCAGATCACCATCAGTGGTGATCCCAGGATCCCTATGGGATCCCAGGATCCTGATAGATCACCACTGATGTTGACCTGATGTGGAGACCGCCATGAAGAGCACAGTTAACCCCTTGTGACCCGAGGATTCTGATAGGTCATGAACTCACTGAGTTCATGACCTGTCATCCTCCTGGCAATAAACCTGCTTTTATAGCATATGGGGGATGCCCCATATGCTATAAAACTGAGAATCGTCGCGGGACCTCCCACTGGACTACGTCGGACCTTCCCACTGGACTACGTCGGACGTCAAAGAATAATAAAGATGGAGTCCAAATAGTGTTTGTGTTTCTTTTCTAATAAAAATATTTTTCTCTGTCTTGTGTCTTCTTTACAAATTACTAGAGATTCCTAATGGTCCGGTCTAATATTGGCCAGACGTTATGAATCTCGGGCTTAGTGCCAGCTGCGAAAAAGCTGGCATTAACCCCTTATTACCCAGTCTGCCACCGCTACACGGCAGCTGGAAGAGCTGGATACAGCACCAGAAAATGGCGCTTCTATGAATGCGCCATTTTCTGGGGCGGCTGCGAGCTGCAATTCGCAGCGGGGGGGGCCCAGAAAGCTTGGGCCTCCCTACGCTGAGGATTCCAGCCCCCAGCTGCCTAGTTGTACCTGGCTGGCCCAAAAATATGGCGAAGCCCACGCCATTTTTTTTTAAATTATTTCATGAAATAATTAAAAAAAAAGGACTTCCCTATATTTTTGGTTTCCAGCCAGGTAAAACTAGGCAGAAGGGGTTGGTGGCAGCCCGTAGCTGCCTCTGTACCTGGCTGGACCAAAAATATGGCGAAGCCCCACGTCGTTTTTTTTTAAAATTTAATAAAGAAATAAAAAAAAAAAATGCAGGGGAGGAGACGACCAGGACACGGTGTCTCCGTGTCTTGTGCACATGCTCTAAAAGTGAGAAATTGCGTGAAAAAAAGAAAATGTTCAATATGACATTATCAAATTCTGTGAAGTAGCTGTAGGTTCCAAATGCTCACTATACCCCTAGATATAATCCTTGAGGTGTCTAGTTTCCAAAATGGGGTGACTTGTGCGGGAAATCCAATGTGTAGGCACATAGGGGCTCCCCATATGCTGCGACATGGTGTCCGCTAACTATTGGAGCTAATTTTCCATTCAAATTGTTAGCGGACACCATGTCGCATATGGAGAGCCCCTGTGTGACTAAACATTGGAGCTCCCCCACAAGTGGCCACATTTTGGAAACTAGACCCCCAAGGAACTTATCTAGATGCATAGTGAGCACTTTCAACCCCCAGGTGCTTCACAAATTAGTCTGTAAAAAGGAAAAAAATAAACTTTTTGTGAAAAAAAGTACTTTTTCATTTTTACGGATCAGTTTGTGAAGCACCTGGGGGTTCAAAGTGCTCACTATGCATCTAGATATGTTCCTTGGGGTGTCTAGTTTCCAAAATGAGGTCACTTGTGGGGGAGCTCCAATGTTTAGGCACATATGGGCTCTCCATACGTGACATGGTGTCCACTATGAATTGGAATTGTAAGTGGATACCATGTCGTGTATGGCGAGCCCCTGTGTGTCTAAACATTAGCGCTCCCCCACAAGTGACCCCATTTTGGAAACTAAACCCCCCAAGGAACTTATCTAGATGCATAAAGAGCACTTTAAACCCCCAGGTGCTTCACAAATTGATCCGTAAAAATGAAAAAGTACTTTCTTTTCCACAAAAATTTTCTTTTTTCATTTTTACGGATTCATTTGTGAAGCACCTGGGGTTCAAAATGCTCAACACCAATCTAGATAAGTTCCTTGGGGGTCTAGTTTCCAAAATGGGGTCACTTGTGGGGAAGCTGCAATGTTTAGGCACACAGGGGCTCTCCATACGTGACATGGTGTCCGCTAACAATTGGAGCTAATTTTCCATTCAAATTATTAGCGGACACCATGTCGCATATGGAGAGCCCCTGTGTGTCTAAACATTGGAGCTCCCCCACAAGTGACCCCATTTTGGTAACCAGACCCCCCAAGGAACTTATCTAGATGCATAGAGAGCACTTTGAACCCCCATGTGCTTCACAAATTGATCCGTAAAAATGAAAAAGTACTTTCTTTTCCACAAAAATTTTCTTTTTTCATTTTTACGGATTCATTTGTGAAGCACCTGGGGGTTCAAAGTGCTCACCACCAATCTAGATAAGTTCCTTGGGGGGTCTAGTTTCCAAAATGGGGTCACTTGTGGGGGAGCTGCAATGTTTAGGCACACAGGGGCTCTCCATACGTGACATGGTGTCCGCTAACAATTGGAGCTAATTTTCCATTCAAATTGTTAGCGGACACCATGTCGCATATGGAGAGCCCCTGTGTGTCTAAACATTGGAGCTCCCCACAAGTGACCCCATTTTGGAAACCAGACCCCCCAAGGAACTTATCTAGATGCATAGAGAGCACTTTGAACCCCCATGTGCTTCACAAATTGATCCGTAAAAATGAAAAAGTACTTTCTTTTCCACAAAAATTTTCTTTTTTCATTTTTACGGATTCATTTGTGAAGCACCTGGGGGTTCAAAGTGCTCACCACCAATCTAGATAAGTTCCTTGGGGGGTCTAGTTTCCAAAATGGGGTCACTTGTGGGGGAGCTGCAATGTTTAGGCACACAGGGGCTCTCCATACGTGACATGGTGTCCGCTAACAATTGGAGCTAATTTTCCATTCAAATTGTTAGCGGACACCATGTCGCGTATGGAGAGCCCCTGTGTGCCTAAACATTGGGGCTCCCCCACAAGTGACCCCATTTTGGAAACTAGACCCCCCAAGGAACTTATCTAGATGCATAGAGAGCACTTTGAACCCTCTGGGGCTTTACAAATTGATCTGTAAAAATGAAAAAGTACTTTTTTTTCGCAAAAATTTTCTTTTGTCCTCAATTTTTTCATTTTCACATAAGCAACAGGATAAAACGCATCCTAAAATTTGTTTGCCAATTTCTCCTGAGTACACCGATACCCCATATGTGGTCATAAACCACTGTTTGGGCGCACGGTAGGGTTCAGAAGAGAAGGAGTGCCATTTCACTTTTTGAATGGTAAATTAGCTCCAAAAGTCAAATTGCGCTCCTTCCCTTCTGAGCCCTGCCGTGCGCCCAAACAGTGGTTTATGACCACATATGAGGTATCAGTGTACTCAGGAGAAATTGGCCAACAAATTTTAGGATGCATTCTATCCTGTTGCCCATGTGAAAATGAAAAAATTGAGGCTAAAAGAACATTTTTGTTGGAAAAATTAAAATGGCCATTTTTTGTTTCCACGTTGCTTTAGTTCCTGTGAAGCACCTGAAGGGTTAATAATTTTCTTGAATGTAGTTTTGAGTAGCTTGAGGGGTGTAGTTTTCGGAATGGTGTCACTTTTGGGTGTTTTCTGTCATGTACACCCCTCAAAAGGACTTCAAATGTGATGTGGTCACTAAAAAAAAGGTTATGTAAATTTTGCTGGAAAAATGAAAAATTACTGATGAACTTTGAACCCTTATAACGTCCTAACCAAAAAATTTTTTTTTTCCAAAATTGTTGCTGATGTAAAGTAGACATGTGGGAAATGTTATTTATTAACTCTTTTGTGTCACATAAAGATCTGGTTCAACAGAATAAAAATTACAAATTTGAAAATTGTCAAATTTTCAAAATTTTTGCCAATTATTTTATATTTTCACAAATAAACACAAAAATTATCGACGAAAATTTAATACCAACATGAAGCCCAATATGTCACGAAAAAACAATCTCAGAATCGCTAGGATCCGTTGAAGCGTTCCGGAGATATAACCTCATAAAGGGACACTGGTCAGAATTGCAAAAAACGGTCTGGTCATTAAGGTGGAAATTGGCTCCGTCACTAAGGGGTTAAAACAGTGCCACATAACAGGTTGGTACATAATTTGAGAGAAAGGAGACTAGGTAAAAATATGTGTAAGCGGGTTCACAACTGGCTGAGGAATAGGAAACAAAGGGTGGTTAATAATAGAACACATTCGGATTGAGTCAAAGTTAACAGCGGGGTACCACAGGGGTCAGAATTGGGCTTTCCTCTTTTTAAAATATCTCATAATGACTTTGTAGATAGCAGACAAAGTAGAACGTCAATATTTGCAGATGACAGTAAACTCTGAAAGTTTATCAACACAGAAAAGGATAATTTAATATTACAGAGCGATATATGTAAGCATGAAGCTTTGGCTCAGAAATGGCAACTGAAGTTTAATGTTGATAAATATAAGGTCATACTTTTGGACAGTGAAAATAAAATATAAAAATATGTTCTAAATTGTAAAGCCCTGAATAGCACTGTCTTCGAAAACGACTTGGGCGTATAGGTGGATGGCAAACTCAACTTTAATGACCCGCTTAGTGCAGCGGCTTCCAAAGCAAGACAATAATGGGATGCATTAAAGAGGCACAGATGCTGATGAACAAGAAAATAGGTTTGCCTCTATACAAGTCACTAATGGGGCTACACTTAGTTTACTCTGTACAATTTTGGGATTCAGTGTATAAGAAATAAATAGTTGAACTAGAGTGGGTGCAGCAAAGAACAACCAAGGTTATTAAGGGAATGGGTGGACTGCTATATTAGGACAAGTATTCAAATGGCATTTGTCAATTTGGAAAACTGAAGACTTAGGGGAATATTTCTAACTAGCTGTGAACTCGATGCGATTGCATCGGGATTCTAGAATCTATGTATAGTTTATTTATTAAGAGTTTAAAATAATAATCCAATTGTTCCATGATATCTTTCCATTAACTACATATGTTTGTATGGTGGATATTAACGTGGGTACGCCGCTTTGTCTGTGCCGATGTCTGTAGCTGGGCGAAGACTGAAGGTCTTCGCCCAGCTACCTTGGAGTTCCTGGCAGGGTTCAGGGGCGAGCAATGGCCGCTGCGCGGGCATAGCTCGGCGGGGTGTACGTGGGGCTTCTGGCGAGTTTCAGGGCCGAGCAGCGGGCATTGCGGCCGTGTGCAATGGCCGCTTCATGGGCATTGCTCGGGCTGCTGCAACAACTCGCAACGTCCGCTTCGCACCCACGAACAAAGCCACGGAAGTAGCGGCGTGTGCAACGGAAGTCGCTATGGCAATTATATAATAGATGGAATACAATGTGTTCTCCATTATATTATATAGAAGGCAATGTGGAGAGAGAGAGAGAGAGAGAGAGAGACACTGAGCTCACTGGCTGAGCGACTGAGCTCACTGAGCTCACTGACTGAGCGACTGAGCTCACTGACTGAGCGACTGAGCTCACTGACTGAGCGACTGAGCTCACTGAGCTCACTGACTGAGCTCACTGACTGAGCTCACTGAGCTCACTGACTAAGCTCACTGACTGAGCTCACTGAGCTTACTGACTGACTGACTGACTGAGCTCACTGACTGACTGACTGACTGACTGACTGAGCTCACTGACTGACTGAGCTCCCTGACTGACTGAGCGACTGAGCTCACTGACTGAGCTGACAGACTGAGCTCACTGAGCTCACTGAGCTCACTAACTGAGCTCACTGACTGACTGACTGACTGACTGAGCTCACTGACTGACTGACTGACTGAACGAGCTCACTGAGCTCACTGACTGACTGACTGACTGAGCTCACTGACTGACTGACTGACTGAGCTCACTGACTGACTGACTGACTGAGCTCACTGACTGACTGAGCTCACTGACTGAGCTCACTGAGCTCACTGACTGAGCTCACTGACTGAGCTCACTGAGCTCACTGACTGAGCTCACTGAGCTCACTGACTGAGCTCACTGACTGAGCGACTGAGCTCACTGAGCTCACTGACTGAGCGACTGAGCTCACTGAGCTCACTGACTGAGCTCACTGACTGAGCTCACTGACTGAGCTCACTGACTGAGCTCACTGACTGAGCAACTGAGCTCACTGACTGAGCGACTGAGCTCACTGAGCTCACTGACTGAGTGACTGAGCTCACTGAGCTCACTGACTGAGCTCACTGAGCTCACTGACTGACTGACTGAGCTCACTGACTGACTGACTGACTGACTGACTGAGCTCACTGACTGACTCACTGACTGAGCTCACTGACTGACTGACTGAGTTCCGGGCAGCGAGTCGCCAGCCGTGAGACGACTGGCTAACGCCGCTCGTCTCCCGGCTGGCTCGCCGCGATCCTCCCGCGTAGGGTGGCCATCTTGGTCCACCCTGTGCGGGTGGAGCTGGCAGAATATCCGACCACAACACTACGGAAGTGGCTTCGGGTTTGGCAGGAAGGGGCTTCGGGCTTTATATATAAGATGAGCTTTTTACACCTCAGCCTGTAATGATCACAAGGGACATTCTCTTAATCCAGTGGAAATAAGGTTTCAAGGGGTATTCTGGGAGATAACCTATAAAGGTGAGATGCCCAGTGCAGTTCTAATAACCTTACGACACCTATTATTCAGTATGGCACAGAAGCTACTGCCACTGTTCCCCTCTTTTCTCTATGACATTACATCACATATGAGAGGGTGTACTCCCTGCTGTTAGTAACAACCAGTCTCCTTATAATAGCTGCTTCTATCCAAGAAAAGAGAATGTGGACATTCTCATTGTTTTTTGTCTGCAGAGAAGCAGTGACTGTTACTAACAGCAGGGAACAAACCCTTTTATGTGTGATGTAATGTCCCAGAGACAAAGATGGAGCAGTGCTGTAAGGATAATAAAACTGCACTGAGCATCTCAAATTTATAGGTTATGAGTAAAGATGAGTGAACCTTTTGAAGTTCGATTTTGGTTCAGTTTGCCGAATCGGTATATGTTTGCCGAATAGATCAGCGAACAATTTAGTTAACTTCTGGACCCCATTCAAATCAATGAGAAACACAATCAAGGGCCTAGAAAGCAAAATAAATGGGGCCCAAAGCTGCAAAACACAGCTCAAGCCGTTTTACAGTGGAGCCCAACTGTTTTGGCATATTCATTATCTTCCAACACTATTACTTAGCAAGCTTTACCGCCGCTGTCACCACTCATCATCTTTCTGGCCCGTTTATGAACTTCAGTCACCCTCATGACTTCTCAGAGGTTGTCTCAGGTTACACAGCGGGTATCACAAAGCAGGGAATCTGTGTGACCTGAGATAACCTCAGTGCTCATAACATTAGTTGTCTTGTGAGAGCTGCAATATCACATAAGATGTAGTGGATATATCTCGCCGGTATCGTGAGACAGTGTTAGTGAGGAGCATGTCTATCCTGAAGCGAGCAAAATGCCAACATGTTTTTTTTTCCTAGCAGATTTCGGGCAGATTTGTTTGCAGAGAAAATAAATCTGATCCACATGTGCAATGAAAAAGAAAGCAAAGTGGGCACAGCACTTCTGACCTCTTTTACACTTTGCTGGCCTTAAGATAAATATACAGATTTGGATGCATATTCTAAAAATATTCTTCAAAAAAAGCATCAAACAATGCACAGTGGTCACAAGGCCTAAGGGTATGTGAACACGATCCAGAGGCACTGCATTTTAAATGCAGTGCCTATGGACCTGAGGGAAGCTGTAGGTGAAAGCAGGGAGAATGCAGCAGACTTGTGCCAACAATCTGCGTTCAGTGCAGAGCAGCTTCTCCCTGCTTTCACCTGCTGGAGATTGCTTCCGACTCGGCAGTATTAAATTAACATCCTGTGGAGATGCAGCAACCCGCACCGCAGCTGAAATAACGCCGCAGAGGGGAGAAGTACAGTGTGAATGGCATTAACAGAAATCCCATCCACTGTGCTTGTCTTGAACAATGCAGCATTTTGGATGCAGTGGTCATACGCTGCATCCAAATCGCTTCTATTCCTGATCATGTGCATGCAACCTAAGAGGATCCAGGGAGAGTCCTAGTTGCAGTAACAGAGCATGAGGATTCCTCTTGTTACTTCAGCAAAGATGTCTACGACAGGGGTGGCCCAACACAGTCCTCAATGTCTGAAAACAGTGCAAGTTTTCAAGATTTCCTTACTATTGCACAGTTGCTAGTTTAATCACCAGCAGAGGTGATGGATGATTCCAGTACCTTGTGCAATGTTAGGTGAGCCCTGAAAACATGCACTGTTTTCAGCTCATGAGGACAGCTTTTGAGCAGCCCTGTTCGACAGGAGTGTTTGTAGTGTCTTACATTTCCATATCTCAGGCCATCAGGCCAGAGGCCTGCAGCCTGTTCACTAGTTTCTCTAGTGGATTAAAGCTCCTGTTTGCAGAAACAGTCCAGCACACAATGAGTGAAATACAAAAAATAATACTGTAACACAGACTATATTAAGTCTCAAACACAAACATATGAATATACATAGAATATATAATTAAATTCCCAAAGGAATCAGCAGGCTCTAAAAAATGGTGAAAATTTTATGAAGGCAGAGTCCATTAAAAGGTCAGTCTGAAGTCAGCAACTGTTCTCCTAACTTCTGATCTATATCCCTCTAATCTCAACTATTTTCCAATATACTGTTGTTTTTTTTCTTTTTCTTGCTTTTTCTTTCTTTCTTTTTCTTACCCTTTGAATACCACACTGCGATCCTTACATGGAGCATCAGGCAGGACCCAGCCACTTCCTCAGTCACTCCCTGAAGCAAAGCATCACTGTGATGCTGGTAGAAGGGGCGGGGCTGTCAAGATAAAATAAGTGCCACCTATAAGTGATTTCAGTTGTCTATCAGCTTATGACTTGTTGGCAGTGCTTAGGTCCTCTGGCACCACCAATTTACACTGCACCCAGAATACTGACATTTCAGTGCGCTCATCGCAAAGGGGGCAAGACAAGTAATGGGGGAGAAGACTCAGTGCTCTGAAATGTCTGTATACTGGGTGCAGTGCAGATCAGTTGTGCCAGAGGATCTAAACGCCACCCACAAGTTATGTCAGTGGAAACTCCAAGGATATCAGTTGTGAGGCAGCAAGCGGGGAACCCGCTTGCAAACGACAACAAACACGTGTTTATAAGTTTAACCAATGTGTACCCGTTTATTTTTCACATATAAGAATATAATCCGGGTAGCATGTTGGACACATATCACATTGCATATAAACACAATACATAAACACATCATACATTACATAAAACATTGCACATATACATTCACAGTAACCACGACTCTCTGTCCCCATTGGAGCTCTACTAACAGCTCCCGTGGTGGCTACGGCCTCCGGCCTACTTACACATCTTACAGTACCTTTATAATAAATACATTTGATATACTTCGATGATGACCCTTCCGGGTTCATAACAGGGATTGGCAAACCCTAGTAACCCGTGGCTGCGGCCTCAGGCCTAACCACGCGTTACCCAGTACGGGAGCCCTTCTAACCCCTGCTTCTGACCTTCGTTACATACGCCTCAACGGGCCCTGTGGGTCCCAATGGCGGTACCTGCCGCCTGGCTTTAGTCCCCCAGCATGATGATATACATTCACCCGTAGTCAGGAATCCTGCCTGACCGGGACCTTACACACCGTATGTGATCCATCATTCAAACGTCCATGGATCACACACCTGCTCACAGCCCACATCCATGGACTGTGGCCCCTCCATGGCCCATTACAGGGACTGGCAAACCATAGTGCACGGGAACCTCTACATCCGTTACCTACTAGGAGCCCTATTACCCCTGTCTCTGGCACCACAGGCACACCCACACCATTAGAGGTCGTGGTTGAGGGACGGGTACCCTCTGCAAGCAGCAGGGCAAGCCTCCCTCTCGTCCCAAGGACGGAACGCCTCCAACATCATCCATACCAGCTGGGTCACTGTCTCTCCACATTATTATACATGGGTCTTACATAGGTCATCATCTCTCATTCAGGGCCATTACTTACGCCCTCATACACATAGTTCCTCGGGTCCCTTAACGGAGTACTCTGACTCGGACCCAAAGGCGGTCTATGCCCGCCTGGCATTGCTCACACACGGCTCACTCCGTTACACGGGAACCGCTGTCTTACCGGGCACGGATCCGGGTTTCGCTACCTGTATAACGGGTCCACCAAGCGTCCCCCAAGGCTCCTTTCCCGGACGTGGTTCCCTCCACGCCCGGACCAGTCTCCACCGGGTTCAGCCACGGCTTCCCCACCAGGTGCTCACGACCCCGGCCCTCGGCACCGGCATGGAGCTAGCATGCTCCCTTCACCATCTCAATCATGGCGGCATGTACTTGCAGTCACCAGTCCCTCACACAGACTGGCTCTGCTCAGCTCTCAGGCTGGTCTCTGCTTCCAGCATCTCAGCCTCCAGAATCAATCTGAGCTTCCAGCATTCATCTCAATCACTCAGGTGGCCGGCCTCTTATCGTGCCAGCCACTCCCACATGGACACACCCCCTCAGCTGCTTGTAATCAGCCTGTCACACAGCTCAGGTTAACTCCCTGTGTTCCGGGTTGTCAGCACTCGCTTATTACATCCTATTCCTCATGGACTCCTCGATCTCAGCCCACTCTCACTGCCGCTCATTAGGCTCATGACCTCATTGTGTTCAGGTTGGTTCACACAGTATTATCATCACAGGAAAACCGGCCAGTGTGCACAGGATCATCCTCTGATCCTACATGTGATGTACCCCGGCCATGCGGATCATGCCGGCGGTGCCTCACACAGTATACATAAGCTGATCAACAACTGTCGTCCCTTGTGGGTGACGTTTTTTGTCGTCATGCACCTCCTAGTCTCCGATATCGCTGACACTTCACATTGTACAGGGCGACAAATGAAGCATAGGAAAGATGTGAGAGCACATTGCGAGGAGAGGGTAAAAAGAGTGGGGCTGAGACAGTGCACTGCGAGGAGGGGGGTGAAGAGGGGTTGGAGACCCTTATGAAATAATTGAAAGTCCCGTCCATGAAACCAGCATCACTGTGATGCTTTGTTTCAGGGAGGGTCTGAGGGTCTGAGGAAGTGCCTGGAACCTGTCTGATGCTCCATGTGAGGATCACAGGATGCACTGGGATACTTCCACAGTGCGTCATCAAGCGGGAAATAGAAAATAAATGACAGCTGTTAGACAGTGTAGAGAGGGAACCATAGGGAATTATTAAAGGAAGTATATTAGAAAATAGCTTAGATTAGAAGGATATAATGGATAGGGAGTTAGGAGAAAAGTTGCTGGTCTCGGACTTATCCTTTAAGGGCTTTGAGTTGTAGCCCAAATGCTACATGCATGCTCACTCATCCAACAGAGGGAACTGCAAAGGGCGCAAAACATGTGAAGGGGTAAAATTTTAATTAACAAAAAACAGGTCTCTGTCAAGTAAAATCTGAAAAACAAGTGAATAAAGTCTTTTCTGGACAAAATGACAACTATGGGGTGGGTCAAACATGCCTTTTTTTTTTTAGCAAATTCCAGTATACTTATCGTTAACACTGTCTGCCACCTTTCTCATTGCTGCCCAGGCTGAAGGTCAACATTGGTCATGGTACTCCATTGCTGGGTGGTCTGGGGGAGTCACGGGGCTACTCCTGCAGGGGCATTCTTTCCCACCACCTGCCTCCCAGCACACTCCATCATGGCCATCACCGGAGAAGATGATGGAGGAATTAGCGTACAACCACCCCTTCTAAGAGAGACCAAGAGAGGCCTGTCCTCCACCAGATGCCATATTCTCTCCCAGATGGCTTCCTCCTGCCACTCCACAAAATTGTCATCGGTGGCAACCATAATTACCCCAAATGCAAACCACCCCTTGCTGCCAATCACCATCATGAAGGTGACCTCCACCCCAACAAAGATTGTGCACAGTATTTTGGGAAGATATTCATGTAGCAGGGTGAACCTGTTCACGCAGCACCAATGCCAAGTACCTTGTTTGGTTAAGGTTAGGGTCACACTTGAGGGCTGTCATGCGATTTTGCTTGCGATTTTAATACTTGGATTGTGTCAAAATCGCATGGTAAATCGCATCCATAGAGAACAATGATAAAAATCGCTTATCCTCACTCCAAAATTGCATGGTATAAGTGGCATGCAATTTTTGCATGCAATTTTTCCACAGCACCCAAAAACGTCTCTTGAGACATTTTTTGGTGCGTTTTGAAAATCGCATGTGATTTTTTAACATGGGTCCCTATGGGTCATGCATGCAGATTTGCATGTGGCCAAAAGTGACATGCGATTTCGCATGCAATTTTTGTAAATAGTGTTCTTCAGTGGGAGAAATGCAAATGAATGTCATGTGACCAATCCAACTCATAAATAGGGGAAGGTCATGAGGAAGCCTGACCAGCCCCCAGGTGTGTCCTGAGAAGGAGCACAGCCACATCAGCCAAGGTATGTGCACATATGTACCAAACATGCTTTATTTACTGTTGTGCAATACCCTGCGGTGCCACCCATGTTTACCCCATGTTGTCCATGTTTTGTGCAGATGTCTGACTATGAAGAATTGGAGCTGGTGACACTAGAAAAGCGTCCAACTCTCCATCAACCTCATCTGTGCCTCATTGCCATCTTGTCTATGCACACAGTGTTAATTTTCATGCTGCCTGTAGCCTTGAGTCAGTCACATGTGTAGGCATATCCATTACGTGTGCAACACATGTGCACACTTTTTTTTTATGTATTTGCCTTTGCTGCATCCCATTATGTGTCCCTGGCCACGGATTAAGGATTGTGACATCTGTCATCCCCACAGTTTCACCATATTCAATTGTGTGCACATTGACCTGTGTTGTTTACTGGACCCCTGCTTGTGTTGCAAATTAGTATACTTCTGCAGACGGCGTTGTTTGATGTGTGCAAAGACATGTGCACACAGTCCAATAGGCAATAGTGACACACAATGTAATTTGGTGTGTGCATGTGTGTCCCCACCAAGCACCTTTTTTTTTGGGCTCACAAGTTGCATCCTGAGGCGTTCATTCTCCATTGTGTAACATTACTTTCTTATAAAGTATACCAACACATTGGTTCACTGCTGTCCTTTTTTTGAGGGTTTTTACTCAATTGTTTTTTTAAACCAAACAGTGCCTTATGTGTCCACAAGTGAGACTCTATATAAAATATAAGGGGAGACAAACAGAGGCGCAATACCTGAGGACGGTGCCAGGATTGGGCGCCGAAACGCGTCGGTTTGTAAAGAATAAAGAAAACTTTGCTTGGAACATTGTTTCCCCTGTGATCCTTTGGATGATCGGGCAGCGCGGACTGTAACACACCTTTGACCCCAGAACTCTTGACACAAGTGAGACTCGGCATATGTCACCATGTGGACATCATGTAACCATATATCTTCTTAGTTCACAGGGCTCAGAATCAAGCTCCTCCAGTACCGATCCATTAGCGAAATGTGTGATTTTTAAATTTTCCTTTAAACATATTTTTGTGAGGAACATTATAGTTGGGAATGTGTGTGGCTCATTTTGGGCCACACTTGTAACACCCTAAATGTGTCAGCAATGTTGTATGGTTGCCTTTAGCCCTGCCCTGTCCTCAATTGTAACGTGTGTGGCACATAATGTTTCGCCCACATGAAGCCACCTTTATATGTGTTTCCTCCCACAAAATTTACTATTTGTTTCAAGATATTTTTATTGAAAACGTTTTTGAAATAAACATGGAAGGAAAGGAGAAGGGTACAGAAGAAAAAGGGGGAAGGAAAAACAAACAATCTACACGTTATAGACAAAAAGGTTTGGAATCACTGTATAATACAATATAGTCGAATATCAGATGGAGAAATATAGATAAGTACCAAAGCTATAAATCCAGATATAAAACATGTGAAAACAAAAACTGTAAGTTTGCTAAAGAAATATACACCAAATGTGTCAAAAAAAGGTAGAAAATTTGTAAAGAATTAAGATTTTATTTGAGCCAAAGATAGTAATGTATTACCATTTAAGAGAAAAGGAAAGGGTAAATAACTGGTAAACCGTGATGGTATATAAAATGTCAATTGGCCTTAATTAAGAGTTGAAGAGAATATATAGATATCCAGGGGTCCAATGATTTAGGTATTTTGAAAAAGAATTGCTTCTAATTGCTATAATGTGCTCATATACACTATGTTGGGTAATTCGGTCTATAAGAACATTTATAGTAGGTGGATCAGGTTTGGTCCATCTCGTAGCAATGATGAGTCTAGCAGTCACTAAAATATGTGAAATAATAAATCGTAAATGCTTTGGGAAGCCCTCTATTCCAATTGATAGAAGGGCTAATTGTGGAGTCATAACTATAGTGATTCCTGTGACATCTGATAGTAAAATTTTAGTATCTATCCAAACTTCAAGCAGTTTAGAACATCCCCAAAACAGGTGGGCTAGTGTGCCTGGAAGATTGCATTGCCTCCAGCAATAAGGAGAATTGGTGGGGTTTATGCGATGTAGCTTTAAACAAAATGTACTATGGTTTGTGCAACGAGTGGCCGGAACATGTCTTCAGACATGTTTACATACTTTGTCATGTATGGTATGGTGCAATTTGTTTTCCAATTCTCATCTCTTTTTGTAGCGCACAAAGGCATCCCATAAGTAAAGAAAAAAACGAAAATCTGCAAAAAAATCTAAAAAGGCCCCACAACATGGACGACACAAGGTATGAGACTACACGTAGAAACCTGTGTGTGTCCTGCTGTGGATAGTCAGTATCATGGCCACGTCACTCATACGTTTCTGTGCTGCCAATGTTCTCAGATGTATGTTGCCAATGACGTCACACACACATAGTATGTAACATTTTAAAAGATCCCAAAAGACCAATGTGGTTGTCACAGCACTGCAAACATACATCCTTGGAAAGAGGCCGGACAAATCTGAGTGTGAGTGACGTAGTCATAAGTATCTTTCCCCATGCCAATCACATCTACACTTTCTCCGTAGACTGCTGACCATCCACCATGTACAAGAGCTGGGACATCCAGTGGCCGGGCACGGCAACAAGGTGGTCGCTAGGTGGGTATAGTAATGTACCAAATCTTCACTCCAACAGCCCATATTGTGTAGGCCACACAACATGTGTGCAAATTTACATTGGGGCACATTTCCCATATCTTTCTGGGGTTGTGTTTAAATGGCCTCTTCGCCAAATGTACACATTGTGATGATGCGACCCATGGCCGGGTGCATCACACAGGTGGTCGGTATATGTCTCTGTTCACATGTATCCAGTTTTACTGTGGATGTAACATACCCGGAACACAGGGAGTTAACAGCTGAGAGTGAGTGCTGTACACCTGACATGTTCATGAGCCTAATGAGCGGCTGAGAGTAATGTGTGTAATGATTACCTAGCAACTCAGGTGGGTGTGTCAGGCAAGATAATAGCTAGCCAGGTGTGAGTTGTGGGAGACTGCAGACATGAGATCAGACTGCAGAGGAGATCAGACTGCAGAGGAAACCAGAGACTGCAGAGATCATAGCAGACTGCAGATCAGATCAAGCTGCAGAGGAGATCAGATCAAAGACTGCAGAGTCCAGAGACAGACCAAACATGATCCTCTGAGGGAGAGGACATGTTTCAGGGGGGTCCCGTTCCCGTTGGGGGATGAGGCAGGACACCTGGCTCTCCATGCCGGAGACGCCGGCCCCACTGAGCCGTGTGGAGCCTGTGGCCAGACCAAGAGGTTAGGGGAGCACCTGGGTGTAAGGGGGGTCCTGGCTGGACTTATAGAGGGCTCACTCTGTCCATGGTGGTGAGGCTGCCATCCATGATCTTTGCCTGTGTTGGTAAGGCTTGGGGGCAGCTGAGCATCATGGGCAGGGTGAGGAGACCTTGGGGGATGCTTTGACTGCCCTGAAGCTCAGGTGGCTCGCAACCTGGTCTGGGCCTAGAGGGCTGAAGTCCTTGCCGGACTGTGCTGGTGTGAGTGGTCTGGGCCTGACAAGGCTGATGTCCGTACAAGTCCATGAGGGACTATGGAAGTGCATGACGGCCTATGGAAAAGGGGCCATGTATGATGTGGTCCGTGTGTGAGTGCATTGGCTTATGTAAAAAGAGCCATGGAAGCATATGACGGCTTAAAGAGAAGGGCCGTGTATGATGTGGGACCAGGAGGTCTGTGTGTGAATGGAGGCAGAGCAGAAGCCTCTGTGGGAGAGAGAAGACCAAGACCTGGGAGAATGGAGCCGTGAGGCCAGATGACAGGGGTTGGTAGAGGACCAGGAGTTGGGAAGTGGGGCTGACCCTGGAGGGGCTCGCAAGGGCATGTTTGGTGCAGCTGCTTGCCTGGAGGTCTGGCCCTGGTGATGGCAGACTTGGAAGCGATTGGCGACCTGGAGACACGTGCCGAGGAGTTCTTGGGGGCCTGACTTGCCCTGGAGCCCCGGTGACTACAACCACGTCAGTGCCTGGTTCAGAGCAGCCAGAGCGCTGTGTAGAGGGCTGGGAAGAGTTAGCAGCCTGTGCGAAGGGACTGGACTCCCAAGGGGACACTGGGCCAAGGAAGGGCCTAGCATTTTGGCAGTTGCCGTAAACAGGGGTGTACCGGCAGCTACTGAGTCCCTGTGAAACGGGCACTGACCAGTGTACTCTGTATTGTGTGCCGGTACTGTAAGGTAACCTGGCGTTAGACTATGTGCAATATATTTTATGTTCTGTGGAATGTAATGTGGTGTTATTTATAAAGTTATGTGATGTGAGTGTATTTTATGTATTTTATATGTGAGGAGCAGTTTACATTTAATAAACTGCTGCATAATGGTGAAAAAACATGTGTTGGTGTAATTTACGCTGTCAAGTGAACCCCCAGGAAAACGATACCTCATAACATGTTTAGTGTTTGTGTGAAATATGACCGTAATGGTAGGGTTTTGGACAAAGGCCATTACTTACGGCCATGGGGAAAGAAGACAATATACCCATTGATAATGATGCCCTGATCAACATTATGCAACACCATGAGCCCCTGTGGGACCCATCACATCCCCAGCATTCGGATCTTGTTAAAAGGTGCCAGGCATGGGCCCACATATACCCACAGCTGTATACTGAATTCCCACAGCTGTCCCGAGACCAGCAAAATGCACTAGGTTGGTTGACACTAGACCTTATACATTACATCCATGTCACCAGACATGTATTAACTAAAGCATGTATTGTCCATGGACTGAAATGTGATGTTCTCTTTTTGTGTTGTTGTGTTATGTAGCCCACATGATCCATATACAGTGGCGATCCATAAAGGACACGTACATGCAGGTGTTCCGCCAGATGTCTATATACAAGAGTGGTGCAGGGGCCAGACCAACACATGTATACAAACACTCCTACATGTTGGGGTTTCTGGAACATGTGGCAGAGGAAAGAGTGTATGCTTATTTTTCATTTTTTCTTTTTGCAGGTCCTGCTGAGTATGCCCCGACTTAAGACTTAATGATGTTTTTTTCCTTAAATTCCCCCTAGAACACATTGCAGTGCCCCGGATCTAGATGTTGAAGAAGCAATCAGCAGTGGGGATGCTGTTCCACTTGTTGAGGTGGCCGACTTTACTGAACCTACCAGTCTTTCTTTAATCCAACCCACACCAGCCACCACAACATCAGGCCCTGCAATTGTGGAAACTGCAGTAACTTCCGCCCCTGTAACGCGTCCTTGTGCTCACAGGCGAAACAACCCTCCTCCCACTGCACAAGATGGGTTGCTTTTGGAGGCCTTCCATCGCCTCCAAGACAGTGTCACGAGCAATCAAGCTATACTCACACATCAAATGGAACTAACTCACCCTGTGGCTACCCCAGCACCAGTGGAGCTCAGTGACATGGGCCACTTTCTACATTCATTCATAAAGGATTTGGAGACTTTAGATATTGATTAATGATGGTGCAGCGTTTAAAATTGAGATGTCCCAGTTGGTGTCTAAATATGTGTCCAATAACACCGTCACTTTATCAGTTGTAATGCCCGATGATGGTGGAGACATGGCCAGACTTTTTTTTTTTTTTTCCATTCATTACAAAGTTTATGGGTTTGTGAAAACATAAACAAAACCCTTGTTTTTTGGCTGAGTTGCCTGATTGAATGTGTCATGATTGTGATTGTTGAATAAATACACATTTTAGTTGACAATTGTGTGGTTTGATTTTTAAGCCCCAAAAATCGTGTAAATGGTTATTATATGTTTTTTTGACCATACAATGATCTCAACTTAACTAGAGTTTTTGAGACATATTTTTCAGTCTGTATAAAATCTGCCACCTAAAACACACTGTTGAGGCCTGGCGCACACGCCAATATTGCTTCACAGCACAGTGTAGGCCATGATGTTGGAGCAATATTGCCGTGTGTTTAAAGGAAATATAAGCATGTGTGTTTAGATGCCCTAAATGACTGCATGCTTAATTTGGCTCATTCGCCATTAATGATTTTTTCCGGACACGCAACATTTCAACTTTGTGGGGGCTTACTTGTTAAGAAACATTGTAATAGGTATAGGCCACCCTCTTGGGCCAGCACAACAAATACGTGTAGCTTAGGTATCCTGTATCACTGGTTAAGGCTTGATAAGAATGCTCAACACAATTAAACGTATGACACAAACACAAGTGAGAGTCAAGGAATTTAGTGTATTCGACTCACCTGTATGGAAACGTGTAAATTAACAAATGAAGACACCCACACCTGGGACCAAATGAACATAAATACAAGGTACTCCCTTCACAAAAACACAGCATTTACATGTGCCATGCCCTATGGTGTAACTGGCCAACTGTCATCATTAAATAATCTGCCAACTCATTCCGGACTTCCATGGCCGAATTTGCAGAACAAATGCTGTGTGGTTGGATTTCAACCAGCTGACAATCCCAATCTGAGGGCACCACAACTTTCAGATCGTGGATGGACACATAGTTGTGAAGGCACACACATGCCTTCACCACACTGTCTAAATTATGTGGAATCAATTGTATTGTGGTCAAGAGAATCGGCCATTTGGCTGTCATCAGTCCAAAGGAATATTCCACATATTGGCAGGCTCTACTGAGGCGCATGTTGAAATTACGTCTGGTGTTGTTTAGGTCACGGCTGCTGTAGGGCTTCATCAGGTTCACATGCATTTGGAATGCCTCATCCCCAATGATGACATGTGGGACAGTCATGTCTGAGGTGCCAGGTAATGGTGCTGGTGGGGGTATGTTGAAACGGTCCTGGTACAAGGCCTTACCAATGTTACTAGCCTTAAACACACGGGGATCATTTGATCTTCCTTACGCACCAATGTCCACTTCCACAAAACGGGCCTGTTTATTGGCTATGGCCATCAGCACATTCGAGTGGAACCTTTTGTAATTAAAATAAAAAGAACCTCTGTGCGGGGGCTTCCGAATACGGATATGTTTGCCGTCTACTGCGCCGACACAATTAGGGAAGTGTACCAATTCTTGAAATTCCAGCGCATTCTCAAGCCAAATTTGTTGGGTGGGTGGAGGCATGATAATGGGCTTAAGTTTGCACCACAAAACCTCGCAGGTGTCCGGAACTATGCCTCCAATCGTGGACCTGCCGATCTGGAACTGAAAATGCAACATGGCTTAACTTTCTCCGGTGGTCAAAAACCTATAGAAAAGAAAAAAACACAATAAATAACACACACACACACATTACCCGGGGCAGCGTGGAACACATGGCATTGGGCCAGATGCCCCCCGGTCACAACATTAACATTATTTTAACTAGCAATAAACATATGCCTCCCGGAACACATGCACCATGGTAAGTGCTGAGTGTTCCCAACACTATCATTCAAAACGTCAACACTACACAGGGCTGTAGCCAGACTGGGTGCAGTAACCAGAGAACAAAAAACACGCTGAGGATAAGGCATTACAACAGATGTTTTAATACGAGGCACTGGAATCAATGCAGGCAATGTGTGTGTGTGTTGCATGCAGCCTGAGTGAGTGTGCTAACCACCTTTTTTGTCTGTGGCTAACAATGTAAAGTTATGAAGGCAACAATGTGGCCTGACACACAAACATTGTCCGGGGACACCCTCCTCCACTCACCAGCTCCAAGCTAACAGATACCATTATTGTAAGGAGCAGGGAGGTGTAACAACTCTCACTATCAAATTACCGGGGCCCTGGCAGCCTGATGTTGATCATGGTTAACAGTTTATCACCTTGCAGACCAGGATCTGAAGTAACAGAGCTGATGGGGCAACGCTGTAGGCAGCGTTTCCATTTCCACACCCTTTTAGTGTCAAATTTGATACAATATGAGTGAGTAGTAAACACAATCAACAATCTTTAGACAGGAAGCGCCTCACATACAAGCCACAGACATGACAACTTCACAATCCATGAAGTGCAACCCAAGGTAACCTATTGTGGCATGGCTGTGTGCAAGGAATCCACAGCACAATGTCACATTACCACAGTAAAGAGGACATGAGCACCCACTGACCAGCATTTAAAAAATATGTATGTTGTGGGAAGATTTAAAAAAAAAAAAAAAAAACAGGCCAGCAACACAAGCCTCAGTGTGACTACGAGGTGCTCAGCAGGTGAGATGGCCTTCCGGCAACGGGTGTCCTGGCGACTGAGCTCTCCACTCACAAGCTCCAGGAGGGCATCGAAAGTGGGGATTGTCATCCGCAAATATCAATGGAACTTGCGAGGGAACGACCTGAGCTGGTTAGAAAGTACATGGAAGAGGACGCAAGAGATTCACCTCAAGGACCCATAAGCGACTCTGTCGCTGAAGTCTGCGCTGGCGACGTTTCAGAATGAGAAACTCTATTTAAAAAAACAAGGCATCCATGATGAGGTGAGAGCACGCAGAGCCAAACACAGACACAATGTATCAGGCTGGCAAAGGGCAACACCCCCACTTTTAGGCACCTTTTTATTGGTTGAGGGGTGTGTTCAAGGTCTTATTTCCACAAGAAATCTACATGCCCTATCCCCCATATGTAAAAAGGCAACATCGCATGCGTTTTCACATGGTGCACATTTGACACATGCATTTTCGCATGCGAGTTTTAGAACACTCACAGGACTCAGATTAGTTCAAAACCACCTATTTGGCAACCTTAAAAACGCATGCGAATTCACATGCGATTTTTAAAGCCACCTTAAAAACGCAGCCAAGTGTGACCCTAGCCTTAAAGCCAAACCCCCTCAACCCAAAAAATGTCATCACCTTGCCTTAGGTCCATTGGTCATGGAATTGATTGGCTTTAGGCCCATGCAACCACTCTTTGGCGATGGCATCTTCGCAAGAAAGGAGACAGGATGGGCTGGTTCATGCTGTACCGGATAGTTGCTTGGAGGGGTAGGGGTCTCTACATGGCATTCTTCCAGTTGAAGGCCTCGGGCGGAGATGATACACCGCACGGGGAAACGGCCACCTGCCTCTTCCTCATCATACTCCTGGTACTGGTGGAATTAATGAACCAGTAGCAGCGGTATCAGCTGCAGGTGGAATACAGCCAGTCAGGCTGCAAGATCCTCTGCAGTCTAACATCTGGTGCTCCCAGATGGCATGGGGGATGGATCACCTACTGACTGTGAGCTCCTCAGATCCTTGTCTGGCATCAAAGCCCAGTACTGTATTCGCATCTTGCTGCATATGAGGCCTAATGTGGGTAGCGCAGTGGAGCTTTAGGTCACATATGTGTCCATCTCCTCTGCAGGCCACTCAAGATCTGGTGCTGCTCTGCTGAAGCACTCTCTACCATTGGGGTGGTGAGGAAGATGGCCTCCTCCTCCAGATCAGGCATTTTTTGTGGGCGATCTATCACCAAACTGCATACTGCAGGCAAACGGTAGAAAACAGCAAATTTAGCTTAGTGTAGCTGATTTAGGGTGCCTTCCCACTTGTGTCAGGCCCACTGGGATGGGGGTACTTGGTACCGGACCGGTCTGCTACTAGGAAGGTCACGGGTGGTCCTGGTCCGGTCCGTGTCCCGGGCTCGGCAATAAAAGGGGATATTTACAGGGGTTGTCAGTCGTGACGCCACTCACTATATGCGGCCAGTGATGGGGCCGCCGCTGCTGCAGAACCTCCGGGGATGATGGGATAGCAGCTAGATGGGATAGTTCCAGTGGGTAGAACTGTGTTCCCCAGGGCAGTAAGGGTTATCGTATATACTCGTGTATAAGCCGACTTTTTCAGCCCAAAAATTGGGCTGAAAAGTCCCCCCTCGGCTTATACACGAGTCATATACTGTGTGGTGTGGTGGGGGCTGTGTCCGGGTACTGCAGGAGGCAGGAGGAGGCGGGGGAGGCTGCAGAATGAGCGGCACGTCACGTGGTGCCGCTCATTAATTATGCATGGGGAGCAGCGCATAGTACATTGCTGCTCCCCTGCACAATATAACCTCCCCCGCTGCCTCCCCGCCCCCCACCCATGTATACAGAGGCCCCCCCCCCATGTATACAGAGGCCCCCCAGCAGGGTAATCTCACCCCCTCGGTCTGCAGGCACCCGGGTCCTCCAGCTGCTCCGTCTGCGTGCGCGGCTTCTAATACCGGCGATCCCCCCGCTCTTCCTGTTTGAATGCGATCATGTGACCGCGGTCACATGATCACATTCAAACAGGAAGTGTGGGAAAGACGCCGGTATTAGAAGCTGCGCACGCATACGGAGCAGCTGGAGGACCCGGGTGCCTGCAGACCGAGGGGGTGAGATTACCCCTGCTGGGGCTGTATTACCCCTGCTGGGGGGGCCTGCATTACCCCTGTGGGGGGGCCTGTATTACCCCTGCTGGGGGGGCCTGTATTACCCCTGTGGGGGGGCCTGTATTACCCCTGTGGGGGGGCCTGTATTACCCCTGTGGGGGGGCCTGTATTTACGCTGTGGGGGGGCCTGTATTACCCCTGCTGGGGGGCCTGTATTACCCCTGCTGGGGGGCCTGTATTACCCCTGTGGGGGGGCCTGTATTACCCCTGTGCGGGGGCCTGTATTACCCCTGCTGGGGGGGGCCTGCATTACCCCTGCTGGGGGGGCTGTATTACCCCTGCTGGGGGGCCTGTATTACCCCTGCTGGGGGGCCTGTATTACCCCTGCTGGCGGCAACTGTATACTAGTTATGGCTGCTATATACAGGGATGGTGTGCTATATACCAGTGATAGGGGGCTTTATAACAGGACGGTGGTCTGCTGCATTGGTAGTTTACTGTTTCTATTTAAAATAAAAGTTCAACATTTTATTCGTATCTATTTTCATTTTTCAAATATTTCAGTACCGGTAGCTGCTGCATTGTCCACCCTCGGCTTATACGTGAGTCAATAGGTTTTCCCAGTTTTTGGGGGCAAAAGTAGGGGGTCGGCTTATACACGGGTCGGCTTATACACGAGTATATATGGTAAGTCTATTGTGGAATGTTCAGTACACTTACTTTGCAAACGCTGCAGGGATCTCTCCTCAGTGCTGGTGCTGACAGGCTGTGCAGTGGCTCTGCAGGTGGAGGGCTTTCTGTAGTCCTGTATGGAGAGAATCGCTTTCATGCAGAGACACAAGGGAGGCAATCTCAGGGTTTTCCGTGTTTACTCTCAGTTCTTCAGACAGTTCACAAGTCATTTACAGTTCTTACAAAGTTCAGTACAAGTACACGGGCACACTCTCCCTCTCCGGGTTCCCTTTGCTCTGCAGCCAGGCCTCTCTCTCTCTGTATGGCGGTGACTCGGGCCCCTGTGGGTCCTCCTCGTCGTCACTGAGCTGCCTGTCCTTTGGGGTAGGGACCCTAACGTGTAGCTGTGGTCCCCCGTCGTGTTGTTTGGGGATTCCGGGTAAACTACGGTCCCCTCTAGAGCCGACAATCTACTCAGCCCAGCCTCCAGCAGTCCTCAAGTGTGAGGCTTTACCAGGCTCCTTCACTCTGCGTCTCTCGGTATCATAGGAGGGCTACTCCGCCTGCAGTCGGCAGCTTCAGCTGCATTCCTAGAGCCCGGGTATCACCGTCCCTCTCAGTCCTCTCACACTCCTGGTGGTATCAGCTTCGGACGTGCTTTCTCTCTCCTCCGGCTCACACTGGCTCGGTACAGATTCTGCGCTCCTACACCTTACACTCACAGGACGTGTAATTTCCAGTCTTTCCCTCTCAGCCTACCTCGGCCTACTGATTTCCTTCCTCCTCTCCCCTTCCTATATACTGTCAAGTCACCTGACTACGTGTATGCCCAACCCACTCCTCCAAATCCACCACCCCTCAATTGCCTAGAGTCTTCCAATCTTAGGGCTGGATGCTACCTTCTCCTACACGTGCGTTGTGTGGGCTGTGAGGGTGTTGTTGTGCAACAAATGTCCTACCTGCCTGGCTGCAGTTCCCTTTTGTGGCCTCCTGGACGCAGGGGCGCCACACTTGCGTTTGTGTCTGCATGCGGTTGGCATACAGACGCAAACGCAGCCATATTAATGTGAACGCAGCGGAGAATCTCCACATGCGATCACATTAGTATGCACCCCGGCCAGCCAATCAGCTGTCTCGGGGGCGGCCAGGAGGAGATCAGCGGTGGAGATCTCCTCCTCCCGGCCACAGCTGATCCCCCGCCGATGTCAGCACGGGAGATTTGAAGACACAGCTGATCTGACAGTTGTTTAAATCTCCCGCGCTGACACCGAATAGGGTGATATCGGTGCAGGAGATAAGAAACAGCTTACCACTGTTTCAAATCTTCCGCGCGGACCTCACCTATTCGGTGTCAATGCGGGAGATTTAAACAGCTGTCAGATTAGCTGTGTCTTCAAACCTCCCGCACTGACACCGCGGGAAAGCAGCGGTTTCTCTAGCTGATCACCGGTGGCCACCAGGAGAGATTTCAATGAGATCCGCAGCATTCTCCTGCGCTGTCATGCGGAGGACACTGCGGATCCATTGACTTCAATGCATTGTTTTTGCGCTTGCAGATAAAACAAGCACCTGCGAATGCAAAAAATGCAATATGATGCGTTCGGAGTGCGCTCGGAGGGTGCACAAATTGTGCGCATCCGAGCGCAAACGCAACCGAATGCAGCCAAATGCAGGCACATGCGTTCCCATGTTAGACATAGGAACTCATGTGCGCAAGCGTTTGGCTACGTTCGGTGCACTGCGTTCCAAATGCAAATGTGAAGGCACCCTTACTAGCTGTAACTCACTGCTAATAGTGTTTGCTCACTGATAATATGGTGCTGAATCGAATCACTGAACTCCACAATTATGTCTGCTTGCTTTGCCTAGGGGCCTGCCTCTTTCAGTGCCTGGAGTCACACACAATCACTTACAAGATATTACTGTTTGCACAATTTTGTTGCCTAGCTCCTCATTAACCCCTTCACCCCCGGGCCTATTTTGACCTTAATGACCAGGCCATTTTTGTCAATTCTGACCAGTGTCCCTTAATGAGGTTATATCTCTGGAACGCTTCAACGGATCCTAGCGATTCTGAGATTGTTTTTTCGTGACATATTGGGCTTCATGTTAGTATTAAATTTAGGTCGATAATTTTTGCAATTATTTGTGAAAAAATCAAAAATATGGCAAAAATTTTGAAAATTTTGCAATTTTCAAATTATGAATTTTTATTCTGCTAAACCAGAGAGGTATGTGACACAATATAGTTAATAAATAACATTTCCCACATGTCTACTTTACATCAGCACAAATTTGGAAAAAAAAAAATTTTTGTTCGGACGTTATAAGGGTTCAAAGTTCATAAGCAATTTTTCATTTTTCCAGCAAAATTTACAAAACCATTTTTTTTGTCACCACATCACATTTGAAGTCCCTTTGAGGGGTGTACATGACAGAAAACACCCAAAAGTGACACCATTCCAAAAACTGCACCCCTCAAGCTACTCAAAACTACATTCAAGAAGATTATTAACCCTTCAGGTGCTTCACGGGAACTAAAGCAAAGTGGAAGGAAAAAAATGGTCATTTTAATTTTTCTAATAAAAATGTTCTTTTAGCCTCAATTCTTTCATTTTCACATGGGCAACAGGATAAAATGGATCCTAAAAATTGTTGGACAATTTCTCCTGAGTACAGCGATACCTCATATGTGGTCATAAACCACTGTTTGGGCGCACGGCAGGGCTCAGAAGGGAAGGAGCGCCATTTGACTTTTGGAGCTAATTTTCCATTCAAAAAGTGAAATGGCGCTCCTTCCCTTCTGAGCCCTGCCGTGCGCCCAAACAGTGGTTTATGACCACATATGAGGTATCGCTGTACTCAGGAGAAATTGCCCAACAAATTTTAGGATCCATTTTATCCTGTTCCCCATGTGAAAATGAAAAAATTTAGGCTAAAAGAAAATTTGTGTGGAAAAAAAAGTACTTTTTCATTTTTACGGATGAATTTGTGAAGCACGTGGGGGTTCAAAAAGCTCACCACCCATCTAGATATGTTCCCTGGGGGGACTAGTTTCTAAAATGGGTTCACTTGTGGGGGAGCTTTAATGTGTAGGCACACAGGGGCTCTCCAAATGCAACATGGTGTCGCTAAAAATTTGAACTGATTTTTCAAATTGTTAGCGGACACCATGTTGCGTTTGGAGAGCCCCTGTGTGCCTAAACATTGGAGCTCCCCCACAAGTGACCCCATTTTGGAAACTAGACACCCCAGGGAACATATCTAGATGGGTGGTGAGCATTTTGAACACCCCAGTGCTTCACAAATTAATCTGTAAAAATGAAAAAAGAAAATTTTTATGGAAAAAAAAGTACTTTTTAATTTTTACGGATTAATTTATGAAGCACCTGGGGGTTCAAAATGCTCACCACCCATCTAGATATGTTCCCTGGGGGGTCTAGTTTCCAAAATGGGATCACTTTTGGGGGAGCTCCAATGTATAGGCACACAGGGGCTCTCCAAACGCGACATGGTGTCCGCTAACAATTTGAGCTGATTTTTCAAATTGTTAGCGGACACCATGTTGCGTTTGGAGAGCCCCTGTGTGCCTAAACATTGGAGCTCCCCCACAAATGACCCCATTTTGGAAACTAGACCCCCCAGGGAACTTATCTAGATGGGTGGTGAGCATTTTGAACACCCCGGTGCTTCACAACATAATCTGTAGAAATGAAAATAGAAATTTTTTGTGGAAATAAAAGTACTTATTCAATTTTACAGATGAATTTGTGAAGCACCTGGGGGTTCAAAATGTTCACAACCCATCTAGATATGTTCCCTGGGGGCTCTAGTTTCCAAAATGGGGTCACTTGTGGGGGAGCTCCAATGTTTAGGCACACAGGGGCTCTCCATACCCAACATGGTGTCCGCTAACAATTGGAATTATTAGCTGACACCATGTCGCATATGGAGAGCCCATGTGTGCCTAAACATTGGAGCTCCCCCACAAGTGACCTCATTTTGGAAACTAGATCCCCCAAGGAATGCATCTAGATGCATAGTGAGCACTTTGAACCCCCATGGGCTTCACAAATTGATCCGTAAGAAGGAAAAAGTACTTTTCTTTTCACACAAATTTTCTTTTTTAATTTTTACGGATCAATTTGTGAAGCACCTGGGGGTTCAAAGTGCTCACTATGCATCTAGATATGTTCCTTGGGGGGTCTAGTTTCCAAAATGGGGTCACTTGTGGGGGAGCTCCAATGTTTAGGCACACAGGGGCTCTCCATACGCGACATAGTGTCCGCTAACAATTGTAATTGTAATTGTAATTAGCGGACCCCATTTTGGAAACTAGACCCCCCAAGGAATGCATCTAGATGCATAGTGAGCACTTTCAACCCCCACGTGCTTCACAAATTGATCCGTAATAAGGAAAAAGTACTTTTTTTCACACAAATTTTCTTTTTTCGGATCAATTTGTGAAGCACCTGGGGGTTCAAAGTGTTCACTATGCATCTAAATATAGCGAAGCCCATTTTTATTTTTTTTCTAGGACTAATTCTAGAAAAAAAATGGCGTGAGGCTCCGCCATATTTTTGGTCCAGCCAGGTACAACTTGGCAGCTACGGACTGCCAGCAACCCCCAGCTGCCTCATTGTACCTGGCTGGCAACCAAAAATACAGCGAAGCCCATTTTTATTTTTTTTCTAGGACTAAATTCTAGAAAAAAAATGGCGTGGGGCTCCACCACATTTTTGGTCCAGCCAGGTACAACTTGGCAGCTACGGATTGCCACCAACCCCCAGCTGCCTCGTTGTACCTGGTTGGCTTCCAAAAATACAGCAAAGCCCTTTTTTTTTCTTTCTAGAACTAATTCTAGAAAAAAAAATGACGTGGGGCTCCGCCATATTTTTGGTCCAGCCAGGTACAACTAGGCAGCTGGGGGCTGGAATCCGCAGCATGGAGAGGCCCAAGCGTTCTGGGCCCCCCAGGCTGCGAATTGCAGCCCGCAGCCGCTCCAGAAAATGGCGCATTCATTGAAGCGCCATTTTCTGGCGCTGTACCCAGACTCTTCCAGTTGCCCTGGTGCCGGTGGCAAACTGGGTAATAAAGGGGTTAATGCCAGCTTTTTATTGGCAGCTGGCACTAAGCCCGAGATTCATAATATAGGGCCAATGTTAGACCCGCCATTAGGAATCTCTGGTAAATAGTCAGAAAATACACACAGAGAAAAATCTTTTTATTTGAAAAAAAAACACAAACAAAATTCGGACTCCATCTTTATTATAAAGATCCGACGTAGTCCACAACGAAGGTCCCACGACGCTCGATCGCCTCCGACGTAGTCCACAACGAAGGTCCCACGACGCTCGATCGCCTGTGCTCAATCCAGAGACTGCAGCAAGGGATCAAGTGTCCTCTTCCTACAGCCTCTGGGGTCAGAGTTATGGTGCACTGTATGACAATGATCTGTCATACAGTGCACCATGACTATGATCCCAGAGACTACAACAAGAGGACACTTGATCCCTTGTTGCACCCATCCATCCACCTATGCACCCATCATCCACGCACGCACACAACCACGCACGCACATCCACACACGCACATCCACATCCACGCATGCACGCGGACATCCACGCACGCACATCCACATCCACGCACATCCACACACACATCCACGCACGCACATCCATGCACGCACATCCACGCACGCACATCCACATCCACGCGCATCCACACACACATCCACGCACGCACATCCACGCAAGCACACATCCACGCACGCATGCTGACATTCACGCATGCTGACATCCACGCACGCATGCTGACATCCACGCACGCACATCCACGCACACATCCATCTATGCACACGTCCACGCACGCTCATGTACGCTCACGTCCACGCACGCACACGCATGCACCCCCCATCCATCAATCCATTCACCCATCCATTCATCCATCCATCATCCATCCATCAATTCATTCATACATACATAGATACATGCATACATACATACATACATACATACAAACATACATACTTACCTCCCTCTCGATAGACCGATCAGCAGGAGGAGGCCGGGAGAGGAGGCGGGGAGAGGAGGCGGGGCCACCGACCGGCCGGCAGAGGAGCTGCACAGCCGGACGCAGCGGCGGGTGCACCGATGTGTGCAGCCCGCCCTCAGGAGGTGAGGGGTGGGGGCTGCCTGGAGGGGGCTGCCTAGGGGGGGGCTGCCTAGGGGGAAGCCGTAGGAGGGGACCAGGCACTGTGGTCGGCGGACGCAGCCTCGGCTGCAGCCCGCCGGCATATACATAACAATAGAGGGGGGGCGGGCGGTTCTGGGGGGCCCCTGTAGGTCCTGGTGCTGGAGGGGGCTGAGGAGGGGTGTGCACTTGCCGATCCGCCCCTCCAGATCTGATTGGAGAGCTTCAATCAGATCTGGAGGGGTGAATCCCTATGATTCCCTCCGATCGGCAGTTTCACTTTCAAACTGCCGATCGGAGGGGTCCTGGGCACGGGGGGGTTAATCCACCCCCTGTGGGGTCATCTGCAGGTTGTCACAGAGCAGCAGCATCTGTGACACCTGAGCGACCCCACTCACAGGAGCTGCAGCAGCTCAAATCTGCCAGGACGTTGTGCAACGTCCTGTGTCGGGAACGGGCAGAAACACAGGACGTTGCACAACGTCCAATGTCGTTAAGGGGTTAAAGGAAAACTGTCAGGCCAAAAATCCATGTGTAACTGTTATCATTCTCTAATTCCTTTCTATAAGCTCTCTCTATTCATGTATTTCTATTATTTATATTACCCTCCTAACTTCTGTAAACTTCAAAATAAAAGATTAACTCCCTATGTCACTCACAGGGATTTCTCTGCTACCCACTCTCACTCAATAATTGAGCATTCATGCTTCATGACACTGTCCTGACTGCTCTCTGATTTGTCTGTTGTGTGACTCATTCACAGCAGACAGAGAAGAAAGGGGGGGGGGAGTTTAGCTGCAACTCTTCATGTCATTGTGTGTATGAGATATGTGTAGTGTGTGCAGTCTGAGATATTTCTATATGATTATAAGAACATTTGATCATTTACTCAGTAGATACACACATTACATGTCTGCAGGAAAACCAAAGTTTATATATACACATAGAAACCTTACAGGCTGCAGCACAAAACACCTGCCTCCTCCCTGCACAGAGCACAGAGGGGAGGGAGTGAACACAAGCTTGGATTGGTGTGGATATTTTAATAACACTTAGGGCCGCTTTACATACACCAACTTCTGTGACCAACTTCTGAACAGATCTCTGGTTGCAGTGAAATCACGGACACATTGTTCCATTTGTACACAGCCACAAAATGGAGCAACATGTCCATGATTTCACTGCAACCAGAGATCTGTGACCAATATCTGCACAGATATCTGTGTGTGTAACGTGGCCCTTATACAGCAATTGGACTAGCTCCCTGCTAGCCACAGTCCTGAATCATTAGCAGCTGCAGCTGCGTCCGGCTGCACACAGGACCGGAGGACACATTTGGCCCTCCGATTCTGTGTGCTGATCCGGTCCAGGGCTGTCTGGAAGCCAGCCTAAGTGTTGAAATCACCTCATGGCTGACCCATCTGGCATTTGCCAAACTTGCCACATGGTCAGTCTGGTTCTGCCTGTTAAACCCATGATGTTTATAGTCCATGAAATAAATACTTTAACAGTTATTTTAGACAAAAATATTTTTTAGGTTGTATTTTTAATTTTTAGACATGCTTGTTCAATGTTTAGAAACAGATATCCAGTGACATTGCTCAAAAGAAGATTACTGGTAGTTTTCAAGGAGCAATCACCATTCCACAATATTACACAAATAGATAATGCCAGGGAAAGTATTGATTGCTGTTTAACCAGTTGTGTTTTTTTTAATTAATTTTCCACCACATAAAGTATAGATATAGTAAATACAGATGGTTACAGCAAAAATATAGACACTTGTCCTAACTAACTGAATATATGTCTGTTTATTAATATGAATGCATTCCTTAATTTGCTCCTCATCATGCAAAATCCATATGTTTGCATGTTTAACACATTCTCCTAATTTTAGCTACCATTGGGATCTTGTTACTTGAGATATGCCATTCTTTGAAACATCTGGGTTCTACCATATGCTACTGTAAAATAATGATAACACAAGGAGAAAATTGTAAATACACTTGTTAAAGGGGTTTGTAAAATACATAACCTTGATAGTGGATAGTAAACCTGTTTTATGACAGAAATTCTCTAGACAGAACAGTAATTAAAATAGAAAAATAATGGAGCATATGCAGTTTAATTAAAATGATTTACTTACTAGGAAAAATACAAGGAATAGTATAAAAATGGTAATGAATTGTGACGGTGCAGACCAATATGTGAAAGGCAGATACCATGTGAATGGAAAAACATATAAAGGCGAAAAGGTAATTGAGTTACAACTTCCCCACCTCCAAATTTGCACATTGTAAAATGATTACCAACACTTTCTTGTGCAGATAGCAAACATAATCTCTGATTCAAAATTTAAAAAATATATTACGAAACTTAATCAACAAAACGACTATGAATTTAATAAGGAAAATGAAATATATTCTGAACAAAAAATAGACTTGGTTCCACAAAAACAGTTAAACCTTGCTCACAGATTCTGAAATAAATTTCCCCTCTTCGGACAATCTCTTTATTCTAGAAAAGACATCGTAAGAATTGGCTCATCACGGGGTGTCTGCTTGATACATGAAGCCCTAATGATTAGTTTTAAATTGTGACAATTTGTCCACAAGCGTCCTGTATTAGTGATGGGCGAATCCTAAATTACTCGGAATCGCTTGACTCTAGCGAGTCCGAGCACAGGACTCGCTACTTGTTGCGAGTCTAGCGAGTCCAATGTTAATGAATGGGGAAGCGAGCAATAGCGAGTAGTGTGAGATTTACAAATCGCAGATGTGTCTCGGAAGCTTCAGCCTGAAGCAATCCTAGTTTTGTCATTTATTTGCATTGGACTCGTTTACTTTGTAAGTAATCGCTGGGAAACTCGCACAGATAAGAATCCTGTCTGCTCAGTGTGCTGGCTGCCAGCTCCAGGGTCCTAGAGCCCGCCTGCTGCCTGATGTAGCAGTGCTGAGATTGTTCTCAGTCTGCTCATTCCCTGTGTACAGACATGAATGTCTGTGCACAGAGATGATGTAGCAGAGCTGAGATTGTTCTCAGTCTGCTCATTCCCTGTGCATAGACATCTATATCTATGCACAGGGGATGTAGCAGAGAGGACATCGCGTTTTGGACTGCGTCGGACAGAAGAGGATTTTTTTAATTAAAGATGGAGTCCCTAATGGCCTTTTTTTTATTTCTAATAAAAAATTTTCTTTGTGTTGTGTTTTTTTAAAAACAATTTAATAGAAATTCATGGCGGTCATGTCTAATAATGGCGTGACCGCCATAAATTTCGGGCTTAGGGCCAGCTGATAATACAAAGCTGGCCCTAACCTCTTTATTACCCAGCGTGCCACCGCTACCAGGGCCGCTGGAAGAGCGGGGTTCAGCGCCAGAGGATGGCGCTTCAATGAACGCACCATCTTCTGGGGCGGCTGCGGGCTGCAATTTGCAGCGGGGGGTGCCCAGAGAGCTTCGGCATCCCTGCGCTGCGGATTCCAGCCTCCAGCTGCTTAGCTGTACCTGGCTAGACATAGAAATTGTGCGGAGCCCCACGCATTTTTTTAAAATTATTTCATGAAATTCTGAGATTCTGACTCTGAGACTCTGACTCTGAAATTCATGAAATAATAAAAAAAAAAAATGCGTGGGGCTCCGCGCAATTTCTATGTCTAGCCAGGTACAGCTAAGCAGCAGGGGGCTGGAATCCGCAGCGCAGGGATGCCCAAGCTTTCTGGGCACCCCCCGCTGCAAATTGCAGCCCGCAGCCGCCCCAGAAGATGGCGCGTTCATTGAAGCGCCATCCTCTGGCGCTGAACCCCGCTCTTCCAGCGGCCCTGGTGGCGGTAGCACGCTGGGTAATAAAGGGGTTAATACCAGCTTTGTTATACAAGCTGGTATTAAGCCTGAGATTCTTAATGTCAGGCCACGTTTGACCCAGCCACTAAGAATCTCCAATAAAGGGTTAAAAAAACACAACACAGAGAAAAATTTTTATTTGAAATAAAAAAAAAAAGCCATTAGGGACTCCATCTTTAATTAAAAAAATCCTCTTCCGTCCGACGTAGTCCAAAACGCGATGTCCTCTCTGCTACATCCCCTATGCATAGATAGATGTCTATGCACAGGGAATGAGCAGACTGAGAACAATCTCAGCACTGCTACATCATGTCTGTGAGCAGGCGGGCTCTAGGACCCTGGAGCTGGCAGCCTGCACACAGAGAAGACAGCTGGACTCGGCTCGCAATGTAACAGCAGTTACTTTGCGAGTTTCCCTGCTATCACTGGCACAGTAGTCGAGTCTAATGCAAACAATGGCAATCCTAGTTTTGTCAGCGTTTCTGACAAAACTAGGATTTGATATTGATTTGCATTGGACTCGTGCGAGTAATCACTGGGAAACTCGCAGAGTACCGAGTCCTGCGAGTCCCTTACTACTCGCCGAGTAACGAGTCCTAGCGAGTAGATTCGCCCATCCCTATCCTGTATCCATCCAACATGTATACCCTGACTGGTGAACCAACCCATAACATATATACATTTTTATGTTCACTTTTAAAGTGTAAATGTCATTTCATTGAAATAAAAACAATACTGCAATGGTTGTCAATGATGGGTCAGCAGCTAAGATAATGACTTTGTTGTGCCACATGACTTATTTTCTCCATTTTTTGTGCTCTTTTAAAAACTACATTTTATTTTATGACTCTGTGGGCATGGCCAGAAGCTGATAGAAAGAAGTGCAATGTGACAGCAGAAAAAGGCTAAGAGAGATCCTGAGCTGTGTGGGGAGCCAGAAGCTGAGAACATTGAGCTTTGCTATGTACCTGCAGAAAAGGAGCCAGATGCCAGATCAGAAGCTTGTGCAGGAAAGTGCAGGGGAGTCTACACTGATCCTGGCATTCTGACATTACTCAGCATGGTGCTGTAGTCTAAGGTAATCTAATACATTGTCACCTCATCAACTGCAGTCAGGAGCTCGCATACTGTGTAGCCTGAAGCAATCCTAGTTTTGTCATTTATTTGCATTGGACTCGTTTACTTTGTAAGTAATCGCTGGGAAACTCGCACAGATAAGAATCCTGTCTGCTCAGTGTGCTGGCTGCCAGCTCCAGGGTCCTAGAGCCCGCCTGCTGCCTGATGTAGCAGTGCTGAGATTGTTCTCAGTCTGCTCATTCCCTGTGTACAGACATGAATGTCTGTGCACAGAGATGATGTAGCAGAGCTGAGATTGTTCTCAGTCTGCTCATTCCCTATGCATAGACATCTATATCTATGCACAGGGGATGTAGCAGAGAGGACATCGCGTTTTGGACTACACCCTTATATGATTATGTGGCCGTATTCAGTGTGAAAATGGATCTGACCGAGAATGAACAAATGTCTACCTCAGAAACAGTCTAGGACATCTTTTGGAGGGTGTATGAATGGTTTTCCACAAGATTTCACTTATAAATAATATTTAAAAGTTTATTGAAATCTATTTCTCTACCATAGCGGTTACGCTTTAAGTTATTCACAAAAAGGCCATGTTGTTATCTGGCTTATGTAACTGTGAAGCCTCAACTTATTCCAATACCTTTTGTTCTTTTCTTTTTATATAATAGGTTTTACTATATTTATTTTTATTATCAGTCATATTTCTGGACTGTGATCAATCTAATGGTATGAAGCTGTTTCATATAAACAGGGGATATAGAAAGTCTACATACACCTGTTAAAATTTCATATTTTTGTCATACAAAAAAATGTATGTCAAGCAGAATAATTTCAGAAGGTTTGTCTATTTTACTGTCACTCATATTCTGTACAAATTATTAAATCAAAATGCCAACACTAAAATAATGCTGTTGCATAAATGTGAGCTCAGAATTAGCCAATTACATTTAAGCTCAAAGTAACAAAAGGCTAATGTTTGGACTCACTCCATGTATTTCAATCTCTCCACTTCTTAAAAAATAATGGTACTGCTTCACTGCTAGCCAGCAGTACATGGGGTAAAAGAATAAGAAGAGCTGGCACATCCAAAAAGGATTAGAATCATTTTTCCTTCAGTAGTAAATCCATTGAAAAATAACGTGAGGTTCCATTGTTAACCTTTGTTTGCACTTCCTGCATTATCCATGTCCTTACATGACATGTCATGACATGAAACGCGTCAGAGGAAGTGATGGGCGAGTCCTAAATTAATCTGAATCGCTTGACTCTAGCGAGTCCGAGCCCGGGACTCGCTACTCGTTGCGAGTCTAGCGAGTCCAAAGTTAATGAATGGGGAAGCGAGTAATAGCGAGTAATATGCGATTTACAAATCGCAGATGTGTCTCGGAAGCTTCAGGCTCTATCTGCTACAATAGCTAAATCATGTTTAATAGGCTCCCGCTGTCACAGCACAGTTAACTCTCTGCTTACCGGCGCTGCAGTGAGCAGGGAGTTAAATCCAGCAGCTTATGAATGAGTCGGCTCTGTGCTGTCAGCACTGCTTAATGCTCACAGCCTCACTGACTCATCACACAGCAGTGGGGCGCATTTCCGCCCCCTGTGGTGTGATGTGTGATGTAGCAGAGCTGTATGAGTTCAACAAGAAGAAGAAGGAAGACAGAAGACAGAAGAAAGAAGAGAGAAGACCTGGGTCTTTGGAGGGATATGTGGTGGTAATAAAGTTGGAGTCCCTAATGGTGTCTGTGTCTTTATTTTTAATAAATAATTTTTCTCTGTGTGGTGTTTTTTTTAACCCTTTATTGGAGATTCTTAGTGGCCGGGTCAAACCTGGCCTGACGTTAAGAATCTTGGGCTTAATACCAGCTTGTATAACAAAGCTGGTATTAACCCCTTTATTACCCAGCGTGCCACCGCCACCAGGGCCGCTGGAAGAGCGGGGTTCAGCGCCAGAGGATGGCGCTTCTATGAACGCGCCATCTTCTGGGGCGGCTGCGGGCTACAATTTGCAGCGGGGGGTGCCCAGAAAGCTTGGGCCTCCCTGCGCTGCGGATTCCAGCCCCCAGCTGCTTAGCTGTACCTGGCTAGACATAGAAATTGCGCGGAGCCCCACACATTTTTTTTTATTATTTCATGAAATTCATGAAATAATAAATAAAAAAGGGCTCCCCTATATTCTTGTGTCCGGCCAGGTACAAATAGGCACCTGGGGGTTGGGGGCAGCCCGTCGCTGCCTGCTGGATCCGGCTGGTTCCAGAAATACGGCGAAGCCCACGTCATTTTTTTTCTGAATAATCAAAATCAAGCGCATGCGCAGTACGGGGCTTGAAGCTCTAACAGCGGCGCGGGTGTAAATACGTCACCCGGCGCCGGAAATGACGCGAATCGCGTCATACAGCCCCCACACAACAGCGGTCCGGAATAGGAGAGTGGGGAGGCACGCAGGCAGGCGCGCATTTGAATGTATCATGAACATCACGCCTATTGAGGCGTGATAGTATGAAGAGGGGCAGCCTGGCTGAGTGACTATGAATACCATAGTCACTTATTAACATCCCTAATGAGGTACTTTTATAACGTTTATATTCAGTTTCACTTGCTGCATTTAGGAGCTAAAAGGAGTGTATGGTAAGTGTTACTATGCTCTAGGGACAGCTTTTAATAGCTTAGGAGGTGGTTTGGGGGTGACAGGATCCCTTTAAGTATTTTATTTGAATACCTGTTGAATTTTTATACTGTATGTGAACATGGTTGTTCATAAACAAATAAAAAATTAAATCAAAAACTTCAAATTTGATCATTTTTGACCGAACAGAACAGCACGGTTAAGTGGTGAAGGAGAATGATGGCCAATTCAGTAGTAATCTGTGCATGTGGGTAGAGAAAACCATCAAAGTCAAAGGGGATAAAAGCAGTCAAGTGCTGCAGCAAAGAAAAAATTATTTACAAAGGGGAAACATGCAGATTGGTGCTGCATCAAGGACAAATGAATAGTGATGGGCGAACCCAAACTGTAAAATGTGAGATCTGTACCGGACACCTAGTGACTGTGCAAGGACCCCGAAAATGGAGTTCTCAGGGGAGTTCATGTTACTGTTGGGTTCGGCTGCTCAGATAAAGCTTGTTGAAATGCTGCAGCGCAGCGAATTAGCAAGCTTTACCGAATTTCCATGCAGCTGTCATAATGCTGTCAATACATGGGAAAAAATTGCATGGGGTCCCACTTATTTTGATCTCTAGTGTAGACATAGTAGACAGCTGCAGCCTGCAGAAAGCAGCTGTGTACTTTATCTTGGCTGGGTATCAAAATGCGGGGGACCCTATGCCATTTTTTTAAACAATGTAAAAAATAATTTAAAGAGGACCTGTCTCCCCCCTGGTGCTATGCTAACGGAATGCAGTATTGAATGAAGCATGTCAGCTGCATTCAGGGAAGGGGTCCCCCATGTCTCTAGTCCCCCTGTAAGTTGTAAAAAATACTTTATAACAATTCTGGATAAAGAGTCCAGAGGAACTTACTCAGTAATGAGTCATCACTGTTGTATGGTGTCCTCCCCTCCTCGAGCCCTGTCTTGTTCAGCCTCCTGTATGTGTCATCTTTGCTGCTGGTGTTCTCCCCACTTCCAGCCCTCTCTGGTCCACCTGCGGCCCCCTCTTGTTCAGCCTCCTTTATGTCTACTCTCCACAGAGCGAGCAATGGGTGGGAGCAATCCAAGCAGCTGAAACGCTTCCTGCCGGTGACATCAGCGCCAGAGCCCACTTCCTTCTGTACATACATAATCTGGACCAAGGTGAGCTCCGGCACTGACACCACCGGCAGGAGTCGTTTAAGATGCTGGGACCGCTCCCGCCCATTGCTCGCTTTGTGGAGAACAGACATAAAAAGGAGGTTGAACAAGAGAGGGCTGGAGGTGGACCAGAGGGGGCTGCGATGACACATACAGGAGGCTGAACAAGAAAGGACTGGAGGCGGGGAGGACACCATACAACAGTATAATTCAGTATAACAGTCCATAATTTTTATAAAGTCTTTTTTACAACTTACAGGGGGCTAGAGACATGGGGACCTCTTCCCTGAATGCAGCAGACACGTTTGCATTCAGTACTGCATTCAGTTAGCTTAGCACCAGTGGGGTGACAGGTCCTCTTTACAAATCGCTGCACAGGCCCCTTAATTTTGATACCCAGCCAAGATAAAGCACACAGCTGAGAGATTGTACTCTCAGCCTTTTGAGGCCCATGATTATTGGCCAAAGAAAGCATCCGCCCCAGAATTAGCACATCTAATGGATGTAATACACTATATGACATACCACGAAGATCCTGGCTCTGCTGCATTCAGAAGCTGCAGTGATGGAAACCGCGATCACTCAGGGCAGTTTCTGGAACAAACTGACAGCCATGGTGGAGACCTCAGCTGTGATAAGTTGTGACATCACTGAGGGATTCTATGCTGCCTTTGTGGTGTCCCTATGATCCGGTTCCGACAGTAGTGACATTATGCTTGAAAGCAGAATGTAATCTCCACGCTAGGTAAACCATCACATACACATACCAAACCCAATCCTTTGCAGACGGGGAAGTTCTGCATCTGAGTTCAGGGGAGCTGCCTTTTTTCTGGAGAGGGGGAGGGGTTAGGAGGAGTGTAAAGAAAGTGCGGGAATGGAGAGGAAGCAGATTAGGAGAACTAGAGAGAGGAGGAGAAGGTCCTGGGGAACAGAGCTGTTGATGAGCTCACCCCAGTCAGCACAACCGGCAACAGAATCTGGAGGACAGGAGACTGCAAGTTTGCTGGCTGCGTGTAGAGATCCGGCAGCACATCAGCTTAATGATAGCCCGGAGCTGCAATAAACTCGGCAGTGTCAGTTACAAGTTCATGCTGTCTGCTATTCGGGAGCGAGGGCAAGAGCGATGGAAACGACAGGGCCACAGAATAGCTCACAGACAGCTGGGACCCAAACTGAGAAGATCAGCAGGCAGGCCTCCAAACCTACTTGGAGAGATGGAATCCAACTACTTCCCGGCTGACTGGACCCTCCTGGACCTGGTAACCAGTGCCACTGGACTGCACCACATTTCTTCAGTAAAGGTAAAAGGACTACTCCCCTTTGTATCCTCTTGATTATTTCCTGCGCCCTCCTTGCCGCCTACCGCACCATAACTACCCACCACCATCATTCCCCAAAAACTTTTACACCAAACCACAGGGGTCTGCTCCACCTGTGGGAAGTGTCACCATCCCAGCTGCCACTACATCTATCCCCTGGGGGCTCATCTAAGCAGCGCTGGTCATCATTGATCAGGTACCACAGGTGGCGTCCCATAAAGACATAATCATCTGTAAAGACGCCCTTCATCTGCTCGGCCAGGGCCATGACTGGGGCTGCCACCGTGACATCCCCCTGACTACACACAGTTGGTCGAGTACTCCAGGCCCTTGAGTTCATTGCATTTAACGTTACGAACAGGATTTACAGACCCCCGTTAACCGGGTCATGTTTGCTGCAAAAGACTGTGAATAACTCTGTAAACTGCCGCTATTACTAAACCACGCAGAGTTAATGATTTATGGGGCATATCATTGTGGGTGGAGCTTCAGAAAGAGCGCGAACAGAGACCCTGCCCTGCACTCGATCTTCAGCTGGCGGGAAGAAGAAAGCTCTGAACCCCTGTGTGAATGATCAATCCAACCTGCAAAGCAGCTGCCTGTTAACCCGGTGTATGCGGCAGTATAGTGACCGGCTTCGTGAAGAACCATAACCGGCGGTACCAGACATAGTAAGTCAGAACCTAGCTAAGATTAACTAGGGGAGGTGGAGATGCCCAACCTAGGCTAAGATCCAGCAGCTGGCGCTGCTGCGGTTCCCAGAATGCCATTGTCTATGCCATACATCCCAGGAGTGGCCTAATATTCAGGGGAATCGCATACCGTCAGTGATTTCAAAGAGAGACTGCATAGCCTGTTTGATGTATACCCCTTGGCCGAGGGGCAAAAGGTCAGCATCCTCATCGGTCAGCTGAACTGGTGCCGCCCAGAGAGAAGTCAAGTCCTGGCCAGACGCTGAAACATATATTGGCAAAGCTGAATGACACTTTCGATACTCGCAGCAGAATTTAAAATGAGGTTGTTCGGCTGCAAACAAAGAATGCAGGACAGTGTGAGAGACTATGCCCTCAAACTCCAAGAGGCACTGCGAGCCTTGAAGCAGATCGACCCTGACAGTGTGCAGGAGGAGGACAGTCTTTTAATAGAGCAGTTTATAGAGGGGCTCCAGTCCAACACGCATAAAACGCAGCTACGTATTATGTCCCTACAAAATCCCGACATGAACTTTTCACAATTCAAGGATCAGGCGATCCGCGGGCTGCGAGAGATGACCCCTAGTGGCACAGCGCCCACTAAATGTCCAGCAATACTGTATCACCAGGAGGCAGTGTCCTCGCCTCTGGTACCTGTTGAGGCTGATGCACAGACACTAAAGGCCCCGTTACACGGGGCAACATCTCACTGCCAGGGTTAAACTCAACCTTGGCAGCAATCCTTAACATGGGAATCTATGGGGAAGTTGCCATCAACATTGCTGTTGCTGCGTCAGACTGGGCGATGCAGGCACATCACCTGAGCAACATCGCCTGGTTTCAAAACATTGTTGGTAAACCAGGCGATGTTGCTGAAGCAACTATCGCAGTTGAAATCACTCTGTTATACAGGACAACTCTCCGGCAATGTTGCTGCAACTTGACCACGCCCCTCAGTTGCCGGCGATGTTGCCGGAGATGTTGCCCCATGTTACGGGGCCTTAAGTAACGAACCTTCTGCAGATTTACAGCTCCAGGTCCAGGAGATAACCAAAAGTGTGACTGTGTTGGGAAAAACAGTGCAGTCTCTGCAAGTGTTTTCGCCTATAGAGAAGATTTAGCTGGCCTCCAGTCCCGATGACCTCCCATGGCAACATCAGAAGAGGATCCCATCAATCAGCACCAAGGGAAGAGCGACCGACTGCTACGATCCGACTGGACAACCCATCTGGCGACACTGCAACAAAGTGGAAAACATCGCAAGGTGGTGTCATTTAAATAAGCCACCCCTAGGGCAGAGGACCAACCCACAGAAGTAAAACAACCATGTCCATGCAATTGGAGGGACAAGTACGTCAGGGGACGGATGATCCTGCCCGTTGTGATTGATGGCATCCCAGGTGACCACAATGCCACAAATTCTTTACAAACGCAATTGGGTTGACACTGACTTTACACATTGCCCTGATGATGACTTAATTATAATAGCCAGTAATGATCCTACCTTGCCTCAGGTGGGGTATAAAAGGGTGACCATTAAGGTGGGGCAAGTGGAGCTTAAATCCCAGGGTTTAATACTTGTGGATAAATGTGAATGTCATCCCATGATCACCCTAGGTACCAATGTTATTGAAAATTGTCTCAGCGAAATAATTGTGTTGTTACAGCAGGTAGCCTAAGCCACCAATTCTGGACAACAACGAGTCCAGCACAAAGAGATCAGAGTATTGATTCAAAGACAGCAGGTAGAAGTGTCCGTATGGAGAAGTTGGCATCGTAACGGTGTGTGATCCATACCCAATTGTGCTTTCCCCCACAAGTGAAATGATGTTATGGTGTCAGGTTGCTATAGGTATCAGGGGTCAAGATTACCAGGCCCTAGTAGAACCAGAATACTCTGACAGCAGGCCCACTGTCCTGAGAGTCAGAGGTGCAGTAAATGGCAGAAAGGGGAGAATACCCATACGTATACTAAATTGTGGAGAAAAGGAGGTCAACTTACCCAGGTATGCCACAGTAGCCAAGCTATTTACTGTCAGTAATAAAACAATCCAGGCCGTAGAACCCTTGGACCCATCTAAGGCCATGTTCACACATCTGTTATGCTAGTATTTAGCGGGTCACCGCTAAATACTTAGCATTTTTTAGTGAAGCGCAGATGCGTGAGCACCGCCGCTTCCTGGTGACGCAGCCCCTGGTTACCCGTGGTAACGACTTCACACACACGGCTGCCAAGTTGCTCCAGCTGGCGAGCGAGCTCTCATACTTCGTCTTTCAGGAATGTGGGGTCCAGCTATGGCTTCTGGCTCTGCTACAGAGAGCTGGGGGAGTCTGTTGCTGCCACTCCACGCCTCATTCCAGCATGTCCATGTGGATGCAGAATATCACGCCACTCCATCTGCAGTTTGCACCAGAGTTTGCTTCTGCCTTCTTTCGTGGGCGTAACTTAGTTGCTCTGGTGTCGGTCACACCCCTAGGTGGAGTGACACAGTCTTTCAGCCTGCTTTCCCGGCTCTTGGAGGGCGAAGGGAGTGTAGGCCATTTTTCATGCTGTTTGCTGTCCCGTCCCACGATTGGGGACTTTGGCATGCCCCCCAGCCAGCACGTGCTCTTAGGTTCTTGTGGCCACCATTACTCTGGCCTACCAAGCATAATCTCTGGGTTACAGTTCGTAAAGCGCACGAGACCCGGTGATACCGGGTCGGTACATTCTGTTCATGATGCAAGGTTTGACTCATCTCAGTGGGGGCCGTGGGGGTACTCGGAGCCGGGCCTCTCTCAATGTCCTAACACGTCTTGGGGGGCTGTCACGGTGGCGTGACCGGGTCCGTGGCCACCCAAGATGGGCGGTCAATAAAAAAGGAAGGGGAGTTTTAGAGTAAAGAGTCTTTGGAGTAAGGGGATTGGTTGGGGTGGTTGACGCCACCGTGGTATGCGGCTGTTAGTAGACACTGGTGCAGGCCGGGTACTCTCGGGATGGTGGATTGACAGCTAGGATGGTGTCGCTCCCCACGGGTAGAGCGGGGACCCCAGGGCATCCAGAGTAAGGGGTTGTTAGAGGTCGTGGAGAGCCAGCAGGGCTGGGCTGGCTGCACGGCAAGATCGGGGCATCTCAAAAGCAGACTCATGCTGCCTGTGGAGCGTGGCAGTCTACCACTCCTCAGGTGGGAAATAAACAGCCTTAAACAATGCTGAGTTCCAAACCCGGTTTACTGAGCTCTTCTTTGCACGCAACACAGGTTACATCTCAAGTACAGTTGCGGTCCGGGTAGTCCTTAGCAACCAGGGTGGCTTGTCTAGTACACCCCTTTCATTTTCCTTTCGGGCCTTCCTTTCTCAGCACTGCCTGCTCTCCTCCTTCCTGCACTCACCTCCATGCACAGAGCTCCAATTCAGCAGCCACGGGCCTTCGTTGGACGACCGGCTGTGTCCCCGGGCCCTAGTACGGCTGTCTTCTTGGCGGATGTGCCGGGAGTTTGAGACAGCTCCTCTGGACCTCGTGGCCACCAGCTCCATGGTTGGAGCTTGGAGTCTCCTCACCACCTTTCAGGGCTGAGTCCTTGGTTCTCGCCTTGCCCTTGCGCTTTACTTCAGATTTGGGTGCATCGGGTGGATCACTCACTTCCCATGCCCCTAGGACTCCCTCTGTATCCTCGTGGTCTCTTGCCTTGGGACCCGGGATGAGCCTCATCACTGCTCAAGTTCTTTGTCCCTTACATTTCCCTTACCACTTCCTTCTCACTTTCCACCCACCACCTTACTCTCCCCACTGTCCCACCGGCTGCCTGAGCCGTCCCACTACCTGGGTTCACTCGCTATCACTGGGACCGTGGGAGTTTGGTGTGTTTGTGGGTGACTGGACTTACCAAACCTGATTTCCGCAGATGGCAATACTACCCCCGGGTGTGGGTGCAGTACCCCTTAGTGGTGACCAGACCGCTGGGGCACCACATAAGGGCCAGATAACAAGGACAGCTGCAAAAGCCTTCCAGGAGCACTTCTGTCGGCCGCATGGCTATCCTGAGCAAGTTCTAACCAATCAAGGTCCAGCTTTAGAAGCAGAGGTATTTTAAGAGTTCTGCACCCTGTAAAGCTGCAAGAAAATATTAACAATGCCATATCACCCTTAAACCAATGGCCATGTGAGAAGATGAACAAGGGGGTGATCGACTTGTTGAAAACCTTACCTCTAGAAGAATGCAACTTGTGGCCTGAGAAGCTACCGGATCTGGTAGACCTGTACAATCACGTTCCGGCCAGATTTGTGCAGTGTATGACTGATTGTTGTCCTATGGACAGACTCTCCCACCTCAATTGTAGAACTCTGCAGTTCATCCAGAGTGATCATGGGCCTTTTGGCTGCATCTCAGATCAGTCTTCTCCTTGTTTGAGATGAAAGTATAGAGGGACGGCCGGGTCTTGGTAGATTTGCAGTGGTCTGATACTCCTTCCATTTCAATATGATCACTTGCACAGTGCTCGTATAGATGTTTAAAACTTGGGAAATCTTTTTGTATCCAAATCCGGCTTTAAAGTTCTCCACAACAGTATCTCGGACCTGGGTTGTGTGTTCCTTGGTCTTCATGATGTTCTTTGCACTTGAAATAGAACCCTGAGACTATCACAGAGCAGGTGCATTTATACAGAGACTTGATTACACACAGGTGGATTCTATTTATCATTACCAGTCATTTAGGATAACATTGGATCATTCAGAGATCCTCACTGAACTTCTGGAGTGAGTTTGCTGCACTGAAAGTAATGGGGCCGAATAATATTACATGCCCACTTTTCATTTTTTTTATTTGTTAAAAAAGTGTAAAATATGCAATAAATTTTGATCCTCTTCAGGATTGTGTCCCACTTGTTGTTGATTCTTCACAAAAAATTTTAATTTAAATCTTTATGTTTGAAGCCTGAAATGCGGCAAAAGGTTGAAAAGTTCAAGGGGGGCAAATACTTTCACAATGCACTGTATATACCAGGATGGGGGGGCTGCTGCATTTCCCACCCTAGGCTTATACTCGAGTCAATAGTTTTCCCAGTTTTGGGGGATAAAATTAGTTGCCTCGGCTTATACTCGATTCCGCTTATACTCGAGAATGTTTGGTATTTATCAATCTTTTTTTGGCCTAAAAAAAACCTTTTAGTAGAAAATGAAGGAATTGACAATCACTACTTTGAGGTAAAAAATGCCTTTTTAGTAGTAAATTAATGACTTGCCAAGCAGTGCTTTTAGTCCTAAAAAAGTATTTTATGGGAAACTAACGGATTTGTCAAAAACTGCTTTGAGCCTAAAAAATTTATTTTTAATATAAAATGAAGGATTTCGCAATCACTGCTTGGAGGCAAAATATGCCTTTTTAGTACAAAATGAAGGATTTGACAATCATTGTTTCAAAGCCCAAAAAAAGCCTTTTTAGGGTGCTTTCACACTGGTGGTTTTGAAAAAATGCGACAGATCCGGTCAAAAAAATGCATCTGCCGCATTTTCCGCCTAACGGCTGCACTTGTGGCACACTAACGGCAAGCCGCATGCATTGTCTATGGGGCTTGCGGTAAGTGTGCGGCAGATACGGCAAGTGCGGGTTCGGCACTTGCGGCAGATGAGGCTGCCAAAAAAAATGCAGCAGATGGAGTCCAGGCAAAACCGCCAGTGTAAAAGCACCCTTAGTAGAACAGGAAGGATTTGTCAAACACTGCTTTGAGGCAAAAAATGCTTTTTTAGTAGAAAATCAAGGATTTGGCAATCACTGCTTTTATCCCCAAAAATGCCTTTTTAGGGACACTGAAGGATTTGGCAATCACTTCTTTAAGTCCAAAAAAATACTATTGGTAGAAATTGAAGGATTTTGCAATCACTGCTTTCAAGCCAAAAAAATGTATTTTTAGTAGAAAATGAAGGATTTGGCAATCACTGCTTTGGAGCCAAATACAGCCTTGCAAGGGAAAAATGAAGGATTCGGCAATCACTACTCT